>PVJI01000379.1:264393-276444 GCA_004026765.1 Micronycteris hirsuta
TGCCCTGACTGGGAATCGAACCGGGACCGCTTGGTTCCCAGCCCGCGCTCAATCCACTGAGCTACACCAGCCAGGGCTTGGGGAGAATGTTTTTATAGTATGATAAAAATATGAGTATCTTAAGATTTTATACTTTAGTTGCAGATTTTGATATGCTGGTTTCCTGCAATGGGGATGTTATATAGTGATGCGATCCTGCCATTTCCTTAAGAGAAGAAGCATGTAAAAGTGTGTTCTTTATGATATACAAATCTAAACACAGTGTTTCACAGCATAACTCGCACTTCATTATACTTGAAATAGAATCTCTCTAGTTTCTGTCTTAATAAAAGTTTATTTTTTAACACAACATGCTTTCCTAATATAATGAGAAAACACTGTATAGCTTAAAATATTAACTGCTTATGAATATTTTAAACTTCAGTTTTTAGTGCTTCTTTTATGTTCTTTTTATTAAGCAGATGGGCAGCTGGAAGGTCATAATAGGGAAAGCATCACCATGAAATAAGTTTAAATTGTTCTACTGAGCAGACTTCATTTGTGCAAACAGAAAGCAAGTCCCAGAAAACCAATTTAATGGTCAGAAAAACTTTAAGGTCTAATACTTCAATCAATTCCTATGCTTTCTTTTCTTGGATGAGTACAAATGGGCCTTTAAATGTGTATTTAAAAAGTGAGTTGATGCAATGCTGCACATTTGTGGTTCTGCTTAAGAAACTTTGCAGCCTCATTTTTCTACATGCGGGGTGAGGCAAAAGTAGCTACACAGTTGTGAGCACATGAAACTCATTCTTGTGTTATTATTTATTAATTATTATTTTCCATATGAACAACTGTAAACCTAGTTTTGCCCAACCCTGTATTTTTTAACCTATTTTGGCTTTACATTTCAGATGAGATAAATAAAATGTAAGTTTATTTATATAATTCATCAAGTTGTTTAAAGTAAGCAGTCTTATTAGATGTAAAATAGATGTTCATAAGAGTTTAAATTATTTATAAATATAGTTTTACTAATGATTGTGAATTTTGATATTTTTGGGCCATTACGGGATATCTATCTATTGGCTGCCCCCAATTTTAGGTAGATAAATTTAGTTGTTAGAGAACTTAAATATATCTTTTCTACTATACTAAATAGTAATAGTAATATGATGATGATGATGATTACATTAATATTTACTGAATATTTTCTATGTACGAGACAGTATATAAACCAATTTATGTGCTTTCCTCTAAATGAATGAGATTTCAGGTGTTCTTGTGTTTTCACAACTAAATGTCAGCTCAGCCATTTGCTTTTTCCAGTCACTCTACTTAAATTCTCTCCCACTCTTCATGTACTACTCATTAGCCACATGGTGGTGGCAGAGGAGGTCTTTCTTTATTAGTCCTTCTTCATTCACACACACAGAGGGTTAAAAATGGAAAGAATGAATTATTCATCTGATAATTGGCACATTCATCAGATGATTTTTCCAGACAGTATTTTAATGACTATTTTCCCGCACCTTCAATATGTTAGCATGGAAATTAAGTTGAAGGTTAGATGGTGGGAGTAGATCGTTAGCATTGTGACACATTGCTATTTACAAGTAAAAAACACTACAACAGTGGTAGTAAAATAAAGACTAATACAGGTCATCCTCACTAAAAAGGGAAGGGATGGGGGAAAAAAGAAGGAAACTTGGAAAAATAGACAGGCCCCTGTCACCATATGCCGCGTGTGGCTTGATCCTGCAGCGAGAAATCTCACTGATCACAATGTGCTCCATCAGGAGCCTGAACACTTGATCTCATCCCGCTTTTTGGCTCCGTGCCAGTCACTGCTCCTCAGGGATTACTCTGACATAGCTCCTAGAGCAGAACTCTTTTTGCGTGGATTTGTTTTATGTGCATCTGAATTTTGAAATACTGTGATGTGGAGCAGATTTACTCCATTCTGATCATCTTGTGAGAGACGGCAGCACTCTAATTCAGTCTCTGTTTCCAGAATGTGAGGGTTTCAGTGCAGCAGTACTTTGTCACTTAACCAAGACTGTCGGATAACTACTTTTTCATTTTAAATTACATTTTACATTTTTATGTTGAAACTACATATTATGGGGTGAGTGAAATATTTCCATTGATTTTTGAAATACAGCCTGGGCTTAAAATTAATATTCTTGCTTTACACCAGGAATTTGTAGAAGATATATCTACTTGAAGAATGCTTCTGTATTTCAATATTGAATTTGAAGACCTTTCTCATCAAATTACCAACTATTTTAGTAAAACCATCTGCTGGTGGTGTGTATTTCTTATATGCATTACTAGAATAAAATCTTGGTTTTCAGAATTTATATGCTTACTTTTTCACAATTATCAGAACTAAGTAACTCAGTGCATTCTCTTTTACTTATGTATTCAAGCAAGTTCAGAATTAAGTTTTGTAAAGTCTTTTCCTTGTAATTGTTTTGAATTATCTTGTTTTATATGTATTTCAATTTTGTAAAATTCTTTTTGTAAGTAGATGGATTATAAGTTATTTTGGCAGCATATCTTTAATTTTTCCTTACTTAAATAAAATGTGAATGAATGCTATTTTTTAAATTACACTTAGGTTTTGGCCCACTCACCCCCCCGCAATCCTAATATACATTAGGTTGGTTGCAGTCATTCAATGAGAATTATAATGGAATCTTTGTTTTTTGATTTTCTTTTGAATTGCTGAATACTGGATTTTAATTGATGACTAAATAATTTTTTAGAAAGGAATTAGCAGTGATACTTAAAGTTATTATTGTTATTTTTCAGTAAGGCTAGAGAAGATCTTCTTAAAACTCAGAAAGAACGAGATTTTCATCGAATGCATCACAAGCGAATAGTCCAAGAAAAAAACAAATTAATTAATGACCTTAAAGGGTAAGCTGCTAATATTTGTTGGCATATTTGCTTGCTTATTTATGGAATTTATTTAATTTATTATTCCATTCCAGTTGTCCTATCTTTTTCCCCATTGCTCTCCCCTACCATGTCTTCCGCCACAACTCCCATATTTATTAAAGAACTATTTAATTAGTGTTTAAGCAACTTGGTTATGGAAGACGGTTTCAGGTACATTTATTTATTCAATATTTATTGAGCATATGCCATGTGCCAAAGTCTATACTATGCATCTGACATACAGTGATGAGTAAGTTCTATAGGACAGTTCTCTTGCTGTCCTATACTCTCCTGTCTTCCAAGGCAGCTCCGTGCCATTTCCACCTTGCTGAGGGTTGACTGTCACTTTTCCTAACTTTCTAAGAGGCACTCCAAGAGTGAGTTCACCTCATTCACTGGAGTTCTTGCTCTAGGACATGTAAGATTCAGTGTTTTAAGGAAGTGGTTCAAGATCAATTAATTATTGTTTATCCAGTCTCAGTTTACAGCCTGTTTTTTCAAGTACCTCAAAGTTCACTCTTTGGGGTACTCTGCTGGTTCCTGTTAGTGTGTGCTGATGACTTCTTGGAGCAGTTTGGATATATAATCTCTTTCTTCCATTGTCAGACCATTAGCTTGGCAGTCAGGGGAAGAGGAAGCAAGAGTAACTCCAGGAGGGGATCTTCCATCTTGTGGTGAAGAGATCTCTAAAGCAGCCTTTTCTAGGGAAGGGGGGCCACCTTAGCAAGCCACAGGGCCTGAGGAGAGGGGCAACAGAACTAATATCCTCGGGGGCATCCTGAGAACCAGAGAAAAAGAGGTATTTTCGTATTGATGAAAGAGTCAGTTCCTCAGAAAGACAAATGCACGAGTCTAATAGATATAAGAGTTTCAGAATATACGGAGCAAAACCTGATAAAATGGAAAGAAAAAATATTTCCACATTTACAACTGGAGGTTTTAACACTCCCTTTTTAGCAGTTAGTAAAAAAAATAGGCAAAAAATTCTCTAAGCCTATAGAACAAGACATATTATTAAACATAATTGACCTTTCTTGAATTCTGCTTTGGACTTTGCAAGTGCACATGGAATGTTCACCAAAATAGGTCTGATGCTGAGCCATAAAATAAGTCTATTAATTTCAAAGAATTGATGTCATGTAAAATATGTTCTCTGATTAAACACAATTAAATTAAAATTTGATGATACAAAGCTCTCTGGAAAATTTCCAATTACCTGGACATTTAAGTAGCACATTTCTGAGTAACCTGTGAGTCAAAAGAAGGACATAAGAAAATATTTTGAACTGACTGATTGAAGACACAGCATTTTAAAAGTTGTCAGATGAAGCCAAAGCACTACTTGAAGTGAAATTGATAACTTTAAATGCTTATATTAGAAAAGAAGAAAATTTTAAATCCGCGATCTAATCTTGTACCTTAGAAGCTCAAAAAAAAAAAAAAAAAAAACCAAACGAAAGACCAAACCACATTAAATATAAGGAAAGAGAAAGAAATGAAATAACAATAATATTTGTAACAAATAAATTAACAAAGGGACAAGCATAAGAAAAAAATTAACAAACTCATATATTGGTGGTTTTACAATATAATAAAACTGAAAAAATTGATAATGGAATTGAGAAACTTTAGATAGACTAACCATTACAAAATGTCGGCAAGTTGTAGTGTAAGTTACAACCCAGGAATTCACCTATGTGTTTTTTTCCAAGAGAAATGAAGATCTATAACCAAAACATATCTTAAGTGACTGGTGTAAGAATGTTCATATCAATTTTATTCATAATAGCCCCAAACTGAAAACAGTCTGTTCTTCATCAGCAGAATATTGCATTAGCACGTTTTGTATTACACATACGAGGAAATACTACTCAACATAAAAATGAATGAATTAATGATATACACAACAATATGGAAGAATTTGAAGAACATTAGACTGAGTGAAAGTGAAAGAAGCCAGTTTCAGAAGAGAACAAAATAATTCCAAATATATGAAGTTGTAGAAGCTCCTGAGATATTAGAAATGCTCTATATTTTAGTAACAATGTGGACTGTTTGGGCATGCATATTTTTAAAAAGATATTATTTATTTATTTTTAGAGAGAGGGGAAGGGAGGGAGAAAGAGAGGGAGAGAAACATCAATGTGTGGTTGCCTTTTGTGTGCCCCCTACTGGGGACCTGGTCCACAACCCAGGCACGTGCCCTGACCGGGAATGGAACTGGTGACCTTTTGCTTCACGGGCCCACACTCAGCCTACTGAGCTACACCAGCCAGGGCCCTGGGCATGCATATTTATGAAAACTCTAAACTGTGACATTTAAGGTCTGTACATTTTACTCCATGTAAATTACACTTCAATAAAAAAGTAAAAAAACTATTTCAAAAGCATTTTGAAATAAACCACATTCTTAAAGGTGTTTGCATCATAAGTTTAGTCAATTATTTCTTCTGTGAGATGTCCACATATTTTTATACCTTATTTTCTTAATACGAGCTTAATCAAACTTGCTTTCAAGAACATCCTTTAGTTTATTTTGATGTGAATGACACTTTCTGTTTAATCATCTTTTGTTTGTAATCCTTGTCTATTTAAAAATTGTTTCTGAATTGATGAAAGGGTTAAATTTTTTTCTCTTTCAGTGATTTTTGAGTGCATATTTAAATACAGAGAAATATGACTTTTTAACCCCCACACAGGTTGCAGGGAAATTGTGTACTGTATAGTACTTCTTGAACTTCTTGGTTCTGTTGTGTTGACCTTTATATGGTTATTCATTTTTTATTCTGATGCCCCCCCAAAAAACAAAAGAAATAAAATGTTCAGATGTTAGATGGAAATCACTGATTTAACTGAATTACCCTTTAAGATGCCCTTTATGTTTCATAGGTTGAAGTTACATTATGCATCTTATGAACCAACCATAAGGGTGTTACTTGAGAAGCATCAAACTTTACTGAAGCAGAAAATGTTGACCTCCTTGGAAAGAGACAAGGCAGCCAAGAAGGTAAAAATTCAGATACCTCAAAATTATTTTTAACCTTTTATTTTTTATAAGAAAATTAGAAATGTTGGTTTTGTTTCTGAGATAAATTTAAAAAGTTTTCACCACTTTCATGTTGTAAAAAAGATGTATTTGGATGTATTCAGAAAAATAATTTTATCAATTGTAAATATTTTATCTGTTTTATTTTATTAAGATGTGCTTTTGAATATTTTATCCATTTTATTTTATTAAGACATGCTTTAACCAAGCGTAGTTGGTCTTTTATTGAACGTAAGCTTTAGCTAACTAAAATGGAAAACATCATTTGTGAGTCTTTGTGCTTGAATTTTAATTTTGTACTCTTGAATGTTTGAATTGTATTATTAGTAATATTGCACAAAATGAGTTTGATAGTAATTTACATTTTTATGGCATTTTAGGTTGCACCTTCAGAGATTCATCTCCTTTCTCCTTTTTATCTAACCTGCTCCCAGGCCTCCCAATAAGAGCCATGGCTCTATCTTGGCTTCCTGTGAGCTAGGTTCAGTTTGTTCCTCCTTCTTGCCCTGTGGCCAGCTGAAACTTTTGCTGCCCATCTTATTCTCCTTCTCCTCCTGGTCTCATGCTTATTTTCCTGTTGTCCTTCTCCAAGAAGGAATCTATCGGTGACCTGGCTGTACATTCCCAAATGACCACGCGTACTTTAGCATCTCTGCAGAGCACTTGGACTTGTTTCACAATTCAGGGATATCAGGGCCTTCCAGGCATCCATGCTGGCAGGTGCCTACTCTCCCCTCCAGATTGTTGATTTCCACATCTGCAACCTGTCCGACACTGGATCTGCCACTCAGTTCCTCTCTAACATGAGGGGAATTTCTGTGGTTAGATCAAAGGCCATATTTTGAGAACACATTTAGGGTACGTACAGTCTTTGAATTTCAAATTGTTCCTCATGGGTCTAGTTAAAAGAGCTAAGGATTGGGAGTGGAAGGCAGTCACGTGAACCTTCAGGTCACTTTACACATAAGTCTGTTTTCTCACCTATTAAACAGACAAATAACTTGCCTCATAGTTGACATTTATCTAAAATGAAAAAGTTTAAAAAATTAACATCACTGTTTGTACAAGACAGGGTTGAATTTTACACACTGCCATTCAGATGTTCAAATAATTTTGTTTTTATTATCTGCAACTTATTTTGTCCTTGAATCACTACGTCTGCTGAAGGCAAAAGAAAACACAGCCTGTTACTAAAGACCGTTCGGATCTTTCTGGGTTACAACAGTCTCCGAGTGTAACACAGCCTGTTACAATGACTGACTGTTTAGCTATCAGTGTTAATTTTCTGTCTTCAAGTGGCACCCTCTTCTCCACATTCCTTCCCAGATGAACCCTGATACAAGGGACACTTATGTATCCATCTGACCTGAAGTCTACGTGCTGTCCCTTCAGCCTTCACTTTCTTCCTAGTGATGTGTGACTAGTTTGGCCATATTCCTGGTGTTAAGGTACATAGCCCTGGGTAATTCTTTTGACTGTGAACTTAACATACCTTGTGAAATCCAAGACTTCTCTGCTACAGCACCTGTGAGATCCTTAACATCTGTGGCCTCATTGTCCTGACTCTCATTCTTGTTCTGGTTCAGTGCTTCAGATGTTAACATTTTCATGTACGTTCTTGAGACATTGTGTGACTTTTGATTTCCCTACACTGCAGATACAATCATGGGCAATTTAGAAACAACCAAACATATATCTACATAGATATACCTCCTTTAGTCAACTTTCAAATTCCACCTGGAGATTATTATGTTTATCTAGCACAGTGTAAAATATGAAGGTCTCTTTAAGAGGATGTCAGTTTTCCTAGGCGATTCCATGAAAAGCTAAGAGCAAGTATTGTCTTCCTGAACCATCTGGCTTTATGTGCCCTTTGCTTCCAGCTAGCCCCATTTAGATTTTTAGCTTGAGAGGTGAATCAGATCATTCATATCTGACCGTATGCTTTTTCTCCTTCTCAGGCACAGAACCCTGTGCATTTCTTTGTTCTCTTGGATTGGATGTCTTCCTGTCCTCTTCTACATCATTGGCGTCACTCGACATCCTCACTTGTCCCTGACAGCTGTAATTCATACCTGTTATCGCAGGGCCATTATTAATATCTTCCATCTTTATCCTAAAAAATCTATTTGGAAAATATTAATGAGGAAAATTTAAGAGTTTATTATCTAAAAAGGTGCTGTTAGGATTCATAAATATCTTACTCTATTGATTCTGCTGTTCAGGATGGTAGATTCATTATAATTCCAGAAAGTCAGGTTTGAGTGGCCATGCCATTTCTGCCACCACAGGTTTCACTATGGACAATGCAAGACTAGGCCGTTGGGTGCTCTTCTAGATCTGTTTTATGTCTGATGATGGAGACTGGATGTAGCCGCTGCCATTCTCAGGGTGAATTCTGTACTGTGCATAGTTCCTCACATCACCAGATTTTTGTTGACTATCCAAAATGGATACACGTTATTGATGGAGCCTATGGAATAGTCTTAGAATCCTAGTTACGAGAAAGGATTGTACCATCTAACATATACAGTGAAAGATGGAAGACTCACAATTCACTAAATCCAGGGTCCTGAGTGGCTAAAGTGACTGTTAGATATTCCTTACACCAGTCAAACCCTAGGATCAATTTGCATATTTTTCAAATTAGGACAGAGAATGTAGCCTCAGGCATATCAGGTCTGTTTTTGGAGAATGCACTGAGGCTACCATTTAATAAGCTGAACAAACTCAGTCCTGTTTTTTTTCTGTTGAGTCATTTTTATCAGGTATACCCTGGGTATGCAGCCATGGATTAGCCTTTTAACTTGAATCTATTAGTGTGTCAAATCTGTGGAATAAATTTACTGTGAAAATATATTGAAATGTAAGTGAAAATATGTTAAAGTATTTGAAAACTTTTTCTATGATCCAAAATGGAAGATACCAATTTTTATACTTATTTTTTATTATGTCTCGGTGTTTTGGTGTAGTTATGCTCTGAGAATTCATTCACTTTTTTTTTTTTAATTTTATCTTATTTTTGTTCAATTACAGTTATTTGCATCCTCTCCCCTCCCCTACTCCCTTCCCCTCCAGCCCCCCTCCCCACCCAGCTTCCTTCCTCCCCCTTAGTTCTGTCCATGTGTCCTCTACAGTGATTCCTGAAAACTCTTCTCCCCATTGTCCCCACCCCCCTCTCCCCTGTCTATTATTAGACTGTTCTTAAATTCAATGTCTCTGGTTATGTTTTGCTTGCTTTCCGATTTGGTTGGTTATGATCCGGTTAAAGGTGAGATCATATGGTATTTGTCCCTCACTGCCTGACTTACTTCACTTAGCATAATGCTCTCCAGTTCCATCCACGCTGTTGCAAAGGGTATAAGCTCCTTCTTCCTTTCTGCTGCGTAGAATTCCATTGTGTAAATGTACCATAGTTTCTTGATCCATTCATTTGTAGATGGGCACCTAGGTTGTTTCCAGCACTTAGCTATTATGAATTGTGCTGCTATGAACATCGGAGTGCAAAGGTTCTTTTGACTTGGTTTTTCAGGATTCTTAGGGTATAATCCCAGTAGTGGAATTGCTGGGTCGAACGGCAGTTCCATTTTCAATTTTCTGAGGAAGTTCCATACTGTTTTCCACAATGGCTGCACCAGTCGGCATTCCCACCAACAGTGCAGTAGGGTTCCCTTTTCTCCACATCCCCTCCAACAGTTATCTGTTGCTTTGTTGATGATGGCCATTCTGACTGGTGTGAGGTGATATCTCATTGTGGTTTTAATTTGCATCTCTCTGATGGCAAGTGATGTTGAGCATCTTTTCATATGTCTCTGGGCCCTCTGTATGTCCTTTTTCAAGAAGTGTCTGTTCATATCTTTTGCCCATTTTTTAATTGGGTTTTTTGTCTTCCCGGAGTGGAGTCGTATGAGTTCTTTGTATATTTTGGAGATCAGACCCTTGTCTGAGGTATCATTGGCAAATATGTTTTCCCATATGGTTGGTTCCCTTTTTATTTTAATACTATTTTCTTTAGCCCCACAGAAGCTCTTTATTTTGATAAGATCCCATTTGTTTATTCTTTCTTTTATGTCTCTAGCTCTAGGGGACAAATCATTGAAGATGTTGCTGCATGGAATGTCTGAGATTTTCCTACCGATGTTTTCCTCTAGAACTTTTACGGTGTCACGACTTACATTTAAGTCTTTTATCCACCTTGAATTTATTTTTCTGTATGGTGTAAGCTGGTGCTCGAGTTTCATTTTTTTTGCAGGTAGCCATCCAGATTTCCCAACACCATTTGTTGAAGAGGCTATTTTTATTCCATTTTATGCTTCTGCCCCCTTTGTCGAAGATTAATTGCCCGTAGAGACTTGGGTTTATTTATGGGCTTTCTATTCTGTTCCATTGGTCTATCTGTGTGTTTTTATGCCAGTACCAAGCTGTTTTGATTACAGTGGCCTTATAATATAGTTTGATATCAGGAATTGTGATCCCTCCTGCTTTGCTCTTCTTTCTCAAAATTGCAGCTGATATTTGGGAACCTTTATGGTTCCATATAAATTTTTGAAGTGTTTGTTCTATATCCATGAAATATGTCATTGGTACTTTGATAGGGATTGCATTGAATATATATATTGCTTTGGGGAGTATGGACATTTTGATGATGTTGATTCTTCCAATCCATGAGCATGGTATATGTTTCCATTTGTTTGTGTCTTCCATGATTTCTCTCTTCAGTGTTGTGTAGTTTTCTGAGTACAGGTCTTTTACCTCCTTGGTTAGGTTTATTCCCAGGTATTTTATTTATTTATTTTTGTTGTTATATCAAATGGGATTTTTTTCCTGATTTCTGTTTCTGCTGTTTCACTGTTGGTATACAAAAATGCCTTTGATTTCTGGATATTGAATTTATATCCTGCTGTCCTGCCAAATTCAATTATTAGATCGAGTAGTTTTTTGGCAGAGTCTATAGGATTTTCTAAGTATACTATCATGTCGTCTGCAAACAATGACAGTTTTGTTTCCTCCTTTCCAATTTGGATGTCTTTTATTTCCTTTTCTTGTCTAATTGCTGTGGCCAAAATTTCCAGAACTATGTTGAATAGAAGTGGTGATAGTGGGCAACCTTGTCTTGTTCCTGATCTTAGTGGGAAAGATTATAGTTTTTGTCCATTGAGTATAATGTTGGCTGTAGGTTTCTCATATATGGCCTTTATTATGTTGAGGAATGCTCCCTCTATTCCCACTTTGCTAGGTGTTTTTATCATAAATGGATGCTGTACCTTATCGAATGCTTTTTCTGCATCTATTGATATGATCATGTGATTTTCATCTTTGCTTTTGTTTATGTGATGTATTATGCCTATTGTTTTGTGAATGTTGTACCATCCTTGCATCCCTGGGATGAAACCTACTTGGTCATGGTGAATGATCTTTTTAATGTATTGCTGGATGCGGTTTGCTAATATTTTGTTGAGAATTTTAGCGTCAATGTTCATCAGTGATATTGGCCTGAAGTTTTCTTTCTTTGTTGTGCCTTTTTCTGGTTTTGGGATTAGGATGATGCTGGCATCATAAAAAGAGTTTGGGAGTCTTCCATCATTTTGGTCTTTTTGAAATAGTCTGTGAAGGATAGGTGTTAGTTCCTCCCTATATGCTTTGTAGACTTCTCCTGTGAAACCATCTGGTCCAGGGCTTTTGTGTGTCGGGAGTTTTTTGATTACTGCTTTAATTTCATCCGCTGTTATTGGTTGGTTCAGGCTTTCTGTTTCTTCCTTATTGAGTTTTGGAAGAGTGTATTATTCTAAAAATTTGTCCATTTCTCCTAGGTTTTTATATTTCTTGGCATACAGTTCTTCGTAGTAGTGACTTATAATCCTTTGTATTTCTGTGGCATCAGTTGTAATATCTCCTCTTTCATTTCTGATTGAGTTTATTTGGGTCCTTTCTCTTTTTTTCTTGATGAGCCTGCTTAAAGGCTTGTCTACTTTGTTTATCTTTTCAAAGAACCAGCTCCTGGATTCATTGATCCTTAGAATTGTCCTTTTAGTCTCTAAGTCATTTAATTCTGATCTGATCTTGGTTATTTCCTTCCTTCT
>PVJI01000380.1:0-130788 GCA_004026765.1 Micronycteris hirsuta
GACAAAACCAAGGGGGAGGGGGGAAGCAAGGGAGGGAGGTGGGTTTGCCTGGTGTGGGGTGGGGGGAGGGTAAATGCGGACAACTGTAATTGAACAACAATAAAATAATTAAAAAACAAAACAAAACATGTTACTGTTAAGAAAGACAAGGCAAGGCTGAGTAATATTCCAGAATAAAGGAAACTAAAAGGACATGGGTGATTCTGGACAGAATCCCGGGCTGGAGAAGAAAATAGCTACCAAAGATGTATTAAAGAAATGATAGAATTTGAATATTACTATGGATGATGTAATAGTATTTTGAGCAATACTGAATTCCTGATTTAATAGTTACATTGTGGTTATATAACAGAATGTCCTTGTTCTGAATTTTGCCAACAACCACAATGAATTTGGAAGCGGATTTTTCCCAGAGCCTTCAGATAAGAACCTGGCCCATCTGCATACTCTGAGTTCAGCCTTGTGAGATCCGAGCAGGGAATTCCGCTGAGCCTGCCAGGGGTTCTGACCTTCGCAACTGTGAGATAATAAATGGGTGTTATTTTAAGCCATTAAGCTTGTGCTAGTGATTTGTTATGGAGCAATGAAAAATGAATACCACCCTCCACACACACAGTCACACACACGAATAACCTAGGACGGGTATGAAACGCATCTCTAACAAAGTGTTGACATCAGGAAGTAGCTATGTATGAAAGACAAGCTGGCTTAAATAGATAAACAGCAGGGTGGTTAAAACATCGTTCCCTTCAAGACAGGTTGTTTCGGATTATCTTCAGTTCATGGTGGAATTTCCGTGGTGATAAAAAGATACAGTCCTCAAAAGGAGAAATGCCAAAGTACACATCCCTTCTTAATCCTAAACACATAAAACAAGACCTCCTGAGCACTTGCGAAGAGCATGCATTCAAATCTTTGCTGGGAACCAGAGCCTTTTAGGAAAGGGAGGGAGAGGGAGTCAGAATGGCCATAAGAAAGCTTGAATTCAAATGAGAGGCCAACTTAATGCTGTGGTCAAATTAGACAAGGAAAAGAGATTTCGATGTATACAGTAGTCCCCCCGATGGGCAGTTTTGCTTTCCATGGTTTCAGTTACCTGCAGTCAACTATGATCCAAAAATATTAAATAGAAAATCCCAGAAATAAACAATTCCCAAGCTTAAGTTGTGCCCCGCCTGGGCAGCTGATGAAATCTCGCACTGTCCTGCTCTATCCTGCCAGGACGGGAATTACGTCCAGCATCTCCACACCTTATGATCTACACTCCTTTTCGCTTCGGCATCTGGGCTGTGAGTTCAACTGTCTCAATATCACTGTGCTTCCTTGTGCTCTCGTTACCTAATTTTACTTAAAAATGGCCCAAAGTGCAGGAGTCGTTTAAGCTTTATCATGGTTATGCACGTATAAGGAAAAACTGTATATAGGGCTCAGTATCGTCATGGTTTCAGCCATAGTGGGGGTCTCGGAATGGACCCCCATGGATAAGAAAGGACTGCTGTACTGCATTTTTTCTGGGGGTCCAAATGCTTTCATAGCTGTTATCACATTTGACCCTTTGGACCTTTATTCCTTCTCAAAAACCTAATTTTAAAAAATGTTGGCTCTTTCTTTTCCATAGGATGAAATCCAAAGCTCTTTCCAAGGCAAAGAGATTTGATACCAATCTACCTTGTAAGTCTCATATTCCTGCCCCAACCCATGTGCAGCTTGTAGATTCCCACCATGGGACACGTGCTCCAAGGATGATGTTGATGAGTCATGCTTTTATGCCACTTTCACAGCTCACACCCCTGCCTCAAATGTCCTTGTTAATTGTGTCATCGTGGTAAATCCTCACTTATCCTCCACGGTGCGGGAAACAGGGGTTCTGATTGGCATCGGGTCTCCTGGAGAGTGGTAGTTCCAGGTATGGAATGAGCTCCTATTGATCCTAGTGTAATATGCTATCCATTCTAGATTTAGATTTCGACTTGCAGCAGGAAAGTTAGGCAAAACCGTTAGAAACCAACATACTTTGAAGATTATAGGCAAACATGAATTAATAAGTAAATGAATCAAGTGAGGAGATAATATTGGGATAAAAATTTGATAGTAATTTGAGTTTTCATCTTTAGAGTTGATGCTGAAATGTTAAGCTTTCTGGGCTCATTTTTAGTTATTCTTTAATGTGTTGAATAATATGTTCTTCCACAAGGATGACTTACTATTTCTCAATTTCCTCTTTTTAAAACAGCTTTATTGGGATACAGTTCACATACCATAATTAATTCACTTAATGTGGACAATTCAACAATTTTTAGTGTATTCACAGAGTTGGGCAACCATCACCACAAGGTAGTTATAGAAGATTCTTAACTCCCTTTTGTTCTTATTTTGATCTTATTCTTTTCTCTTCACTCACTCATTCGTTCATTTATTCACTCACTTAACATATATTTAGCCAGTCAATGTAAATTCTGAAAGAAACTTTCATATGTAAAGAAGTGATTATTTATCAGGTGGTAGGTTCTAAAGTGGAGAAAGTATAGAGATAAAATACACCTCTTCCGACGAGAGGGAGGTCATTCTCCAAAGAAGTGAGGTCTTCGCAGAGACATGAAGAGTGAAGTGCAGGCTGCCAGGCGACTGTGGGGAAGGGGTAGAGATGAGGCGTTCAGGGAACAGGGTTCTGGAGTCTGGCCCTTCCTTCCTGTAAAACTCCAAGTCATTTTTTAATCCTGTCCCAAGGATATATTTTTATTGATTTGAGAGAAAGAGGAAAAGGGAGAGGTAGAGAGAGAGAAACATTAATAGGAGAGAAATGTCAACCACCTGCCGCCATATGCATCCTGACTGGGGATTGAACCTACAACCTAGGTGTGTGCCCTGACCAGTCATCCAACCTGCAACCTTTTGGTGTACAGGATGACACTCCAACCAACTGAGCAACTCAGCCAGGGCCCAAGTCTCTTTTTTTTTTACATGAATGTTCATGGTAGCTTTTTTGGCAATATTCAAGAATTGACGACAACCCAAATACCCATCAGCAGGCGAATGGATGAATTAACTGTGGCACACACATGCACTGGAATGCTATCTATCAACAGAAAGACATGAGCCATTGGTACACACAGCAGTTTGCAATGAACAATAAAGTCTGATATAAAAAGATTCAACATTGCATAATTCCATCCACATAAAACTCTAGAAAATGAACACTAATCCATATGACAGAAAGCAGATCAGGGTTTGCCTGCGAACACAGGTGATTGGTGGGTAGGGATTACAACAAAACGTGAGGGACTATTCAGGGGTAATAGCAATATTCACTATTTCGACTGTGGCATGGCTTCCAGGGTGAAAACATATGTCAAAATGTATTAAATTCTATACTTGAAATATGTATAGTTTATTATAGCCAACTATATCCCAACCAAATTGTTTTTTAAAAGATGTCCCTGTTTGGATGGTAAATTGTATGATGTCCTTATTAATAAAGCATCTGGCATGTAGGGAGTGCTTACATAGTGTTGGGCATTAGTGTTACTGTTAGTGTTAAAATATTAGAACTAGTGTAATCTACCAGCCACAGTCACAAAGGCCCAGGGACGAAGCGAGTCTTCATCTGCAGACAGGCCCAGACAGTGGATCGAAGAGTGGAGGGAGGGAGCCAGCACAGCACAGGGCTAAGAGCTTGGGCTGGGGGCTGGGTGCTGGGGGCTGGGGGCTGGGGGAGGACAGGACTGGGTTAAAATCCTGGCTCTGTTACTAGCCCAGCTCGTATGGCAGCTCCCCTCAGAAGCCCTCCCGGATTTTCCCACTCAAAATTAATTATCTCCTCATTTTGTGTATATCTTAATGTATTATTTTCCTCGTTACAGACAGCTGTTTTACACCAACTTTGATTAATCTACACGCACAGCAAGATAAAGCTAGGCAATAACATAGTAAGGTAAAGAAAAGAAGACCCTATGAGATGTGAAGTGGTATACCGTCCTAAGAATGAATGAAATCATGGAAAATTATCCTTATTTTACACTTCTTTATCTAAAGACTATACCATTAAATCTTCATTTTTCATAAAAAATAATGCCTACTTTTTATAATATGCATCTAATGTAAAAAAGTCTAACATAAAAAAAATTAAGTTCCCTTCCTCCCACACTCCCCAGATGTGCAGGTAAATCACTGTTCATACATTCAGCTATCTTAGTTCCTAGCAAGATCATGTTCCAAAGAGAATAGAAATAACCTGGGAAAAGGAGAATTCAAATATTTTATGACTAAGAAGAGGAATGTTACTTATGACAAATAATTTAAGTAAATGTTACACTGAAGTAATTTTAAATAATGCATAATACCTTTCTGAGTTAATGGCAATGGAATTAGGAAAGCTTTTTCTAATTAGTGTCATCTTTTAAAAGCTCACTGTTTTCAGTTCAATAGTAATCATTAAGATAATGTCATCATTTTCTAAACCTGGAGTCAAGCTTTCCAATACTTTTGGACAGAACTTCCTACAAATTATAGGTGAACCATTCCATCTGGAAATGGCTTTCTTCTAGGAGATATTGCATATCAATTCATTTTATTGATCTATCTAGATGTTCTCAAATGTCATTAGAATTATAAAACTTTAAAGTGTGGAAGGAACCATACATAATATGTAGTCCCAATTTTCTATTCTGCAGATGACGAAAGCAGGCCCCAGAGAGACCGCAGTTGGATCAAACTCACACAGCGATCAGCGGAGGTGCTTGTTCTGGAAATATGCATACATTCCTAATGCCCCGTCCCGGTGCCTCTGCCTCCCTCAGCGAACAGGGTCCTTGCCCTGGAACACCAGTTAAGTGTCTTCTCCCAAGGCCATCTTTGATTAGGAAATTGATTTAAATACAGCTGGACACCTACTCAAGCGTTTCTTTTGAAGTTGCTACTGCTGCATACATAACACAGCCTGTTCCACATAGCAGCATAAGACAGCCATCATTTTATTTTGCTCATGATGTTGCAGGTGAGACTTTGGGAAGGGCTTATCTGAGCAGATGGCATTTCTTCTCTTATATCGTTGCAGTTGAATATAGGCTGGAGCCTCAGTCATCTGGAAGTCTACGGGGCAGGACACTGAAGAAGGCCCCTCGCATGGGGGGCCGTGGGTGTGAGTACCTGCTGGAAGCTCAGCGGGAGTTGCCAACTAGAGTGTCTACGCAAGGCCTCGCCAGCATGGGAGTCTCAGGTGCTCGCACACGGTGGCTGGTTGTCCCCAGAGCAAGTGTCCTGAGTCAACCAGCAGGAACGACAAGGCCTTTTCCAAATTATGTGACGTCACTTCTCAGAAGTTATGCAACATCCCTTCTACTGCATTCTATTCTTTATAAGTGAATTCACTACTAGGGCCTGCTTGGATACAAGGAGAGACCTCTTAGTGTGAGTAGTTTCAAATAACTTATAGACATATTTTTAAACTACCACATGGTCACAGAAAGAAAAATCAGAAGTGAGCTAGGACTTATGATACAAAGGTAGGAGAACTGATCAGTCACCGACACCCATCAAAGAAAAATAGAATCTATACCCCTCTCTTAGTTTATCATCCTCAATCCCTGCAATGGGAGCTGCAATTAAGAGTGACCAGCCTCAGCTTTGTCCGGTTTTCAAGACAATGTAGTGACATTCGGGATAAAGTTCTAAAACAAAGAAGGCTTAGAAGGCAAAACAATGATCTTCTAAGTCGAGAATTTGAGTTGCTCGAGTGTTTCCCATTTGAGTTAATGAAGGACCACAGAGACTTTTTATGGTTCCCCGTGAGCCTGTTGAGTTAAATTTTATGAAACTTCTTGAAGAGCGGTGGCTCGTTTTCACTTGATTTGTATGGCACTCCACAGAGCCCAGGGTGGCGATCAGTGCTTAACAAAATCCAGAAGCTAGACGATGATTCAATTAGGGCAGAGCGGTCCGCAAATGTCTCAGTCCACAGAAGTACCGAGGAGACTGTAGGACAGGTGTCTATGGTTCCTGGAGTTAACATGAGTAAAGAAATATTTTCAAGCATTTGTGATTTCAAGCAATGAAAAATTGCCACAATTTCCAATGGCATCAGTAAGGGCCATAAACACCTCTTAGCATTTTAAACTGTATCAAGGAAACAGATAAAAGATTGAAGGACACCATCAGATACTCACTAGGGAGTTGATTAGGATGTTGAGTTAAAAAATCATCTCCCTTTCCAATTTCTTCTTAACCTTTTCCGAAAAGGAGATGATACTTCGAGGTAGGTTGGAAAATATAATGGTGCGATGCATCAGGACATGAGTTCTCACACGATGAGGAGAGGACCTACGTGTGAAGGTCATAAAACCATTTCCCATCTTCCAAACCTCATCCTTACTAACACAGATGTAAATTTTTCAGAGTCCAGAAGGTTGATTTAAATTATGGTGAAAATAAGTTATTTGAGTGAGCGTTTGAAGGCTGCGTGGTGAGGAGAGCAGAATATGCCATCCGCAAATGTGCCACTTTGGCGTGTGGGGAATTTTCAGCAGAAGGCATCAAGACTCAGCAAACTGAACAAAAAATTTACTGCCTACAAAATTTTAGATAAAAGGGCTGACCCAGAAAAAGAGCAGTGACCAGAGATAGCTTTTTTTTTTTTTTTAATCTGAAAGGCTTACCTGGATGGCGGAGCAAATGTCTGATGGCCACACATCCGTTCCTCTCAGCTCCCTGTGAATTACCCACCTCCCCTTTGAAGGCTGGCCCCTCTCCTGTTCCTCAGCTCAGGATGGAATTTAAAACTCAATTGCCTGCCTTTGAGTCTTATTGTCCATGTAGGGCTTCCGTAGGTAATTGCATTTGTTTTCTCCCATTAACCTGTTTAGGTCTGTTTAATTATTAGACCAGCCAAAGAGGCTGGAAGAGAAAAAGGGAAAATTACCCACCCCTACAATAGCCCACTACCCCAAAACATAAGCAGTTAAAAGTCAATGAGCTGTCATTTCTTTAATCCTATTGGATGGCTGGATGGTGCTTATGCTGTTCTCAGCTGGGATCACTAACGTGACTGCATCCTGAACTAAGCTAGGAGACGCTAGGTGGCCTCACTCACACTTCTGGTACCTTGGTGCTGGCTGGGGGATGGGGCTCCTTGGTTCTCCTGCACTTGGCCTTTGTGGTAGATAGACTAATGCCCCCCCCACCCCAATATCCTGTTTTGCATGACCAAAAGGACTGCTCAGATGTTATTAAGCCAGGGACACTGAGATGGGAAGAGCGCCCTGGGTAACACAGGTGGGCCCAATCTGACTCCAAGGGTCGTTGTAAGAGGGAGACCAGAGGGCCAGAGTCAGAGAAGATGCGACAACAGAAGCGGTGGCCAGAGTGAAGCCAGGAGGGGGCAGCCAGCCAAGGTGCAGGCGGCTTCTAGAGCTGGAAGAGCGAGGAGATGGATTCTCCCCCAGAGCCTCCAGAAGGAAGTCAGTGCTGCGGACACCTCTTAGATTTCTGACCTTGAGCGCCGTGGGTAAGTGCAGACTTGTGTTGTTCTAAGCCAGGGAGTCTGTGGTCCTTCGTTACAGCAGCAGTAGGAAACTAACATAGCTTCTCCTCCTCCAGTAGGTTCTACCGGGTCTCAAGGAGAATTCCCAGAGGGCCAGGCGCCCCGCACAGACACCTCTCCCGCTTCTCCTTGTGTGAAGTCCCGCTTGCTAAAGCGGGTTACATAGCTAGGCCCAGCGGCAATGTGAGAGCGACTCTGACTCGGCTTCCTGATGGGAAAAATGACAGTGTCTCATTGCACCCAGATTGCATGGGGGGACACTGGGCCCATGAAACGGTCCCTCCAGGGGGTACAAATATGTTTTAAGTGCGTGGCTTGGCTTGTGCTTTGAAAATCTTAACCCTTTGTTTCAATCTCTTAGTCTGATGCTTAAAGTTTAGATCTTCATCTATCAAACACTCCATAATGCCCAGCTCAGTAACAACCCTGCCACAACTGAAGCTCAGACTGGTGGGACCCTTTTCCTGCTCTGCCTCCATCTGCCTTCTGCCCCTCGTCCCAACCCTTTTCCTTTCCAATTCTTTGCCGCTGCACCACGACGTCCAAATGAACTTCTCAGATTGCTGAGCCGTGGGGACATCAGTACTTCATGGACTCTCCACTGTTTTCAAGTCTTTCTTTCCTTTGAAAGACGTTAGTTCACATGCGCTTTTATGTGCTAAATAGTTCCTGTGACTCCATTCTGAAATTGTCATTTGCAAGAAACACAATGCCAGCTGCCAAGGACAAGCATCAATAGTGGTTAGGCATTTTTTCTGTGTATTTCAACCTGAAGGGTGGCAATTGTTGAAGGCATTTAAAAATGGCAGAAAGGAAACTCTTTTAATGTTCTTTAAATTTGCACTTTCCTTAATCTTTTAGGTGAGAAATAAAATACATCAGAACTCTCACATCATTAACAGAATGTGTGGGTAAACTTAGAATTTGCATTTAAATACATTCAAAAACAAAGATTTCTGTGGAACTTGCAAGTAGATCAGGGGAAGGTGCCAGTGAGGAAGAGAATGTACTTTCTTGCCAAAAACCAGCAAAATTGAATTTCTGTATGTTTTGTCACATTTGTTTATTTTTAAAGCGTATATTGGTCCAAAGGCAGAACTGTGAGTTTCTTGAATACTTTGTTATCAGTTTTCTGCATGGGATATATAAATGTAATAAATTAGCTTCTTTAGCTAACTGACAAATCTCCACAAAAGTTTCAGCAAAGTCCAACGGAAGTCCCTTTCCGGTGAGGTGTGTCCTCAGGACAAGCTCACCAACAGGAAACCTTAGGAGAGCATGATTGGGGGGTGACTACCATAACCGGGAGGCTAATCCTCAGGCTTACAATTCCAGAAAAGAGATTTTAGCTGTTTTTAATGATCCCAAACTTCTAATCAACCTTCTTGTTTCCTGGTATCAGTGAGCTTAGCAGCTGACTCCAAAGGCCTCCCCAAGCACCAGATTTGAGTCAAGACAAGAAGACTGTCAATGATCCAAGGGTCTCGAGGCCATGATGAATATTGCTCAAACATGACTGACCCCTGACAGCATCCTCCTGTCCGGAGAGCCGACTGTCAGGCTCTCCCAGATTGCGAAATGAGCAGCTCCCACACTAAGCTCCTTCTCTGATCCCCGTGTTTCTGGATGGTTCATTTCTGCATCTCCATGCCTTCTCTTTTAAATCATAGCAGCACTACTGATGAAGCCACAGTGTACTGAGGGATGCATGAATATGCGTCACACATCACCACCCTCCCTTCCTAAGCAATCGTTCCTTTGGAAACCATCCCTCTTCCCCACCGAATCCGGCTCAGCACGGCACTCCAGGCAGCCACTTCCGATCAGTGTGAATTGATACGTGAGATGCAGCCTGGCGTGGATGCCACCTCTGGTGCAGGGCCTCTTTCTGGGGACCTAGGAGACTCCCTGTCTCTTCTCATTAGGTGCTCAGTTCATTTGACCCTGAAGACAGCTGAATTCTGGCTCTGTAGTAATGACTAAGGCAGTGGATTGAGGTCCTCATAGCCCAGCTGGTTTCTCCCCATCTCATAAGCATAACTACCTTTCCTCCATAAATGGGTTGTCACGAGGGAGACAAATCTCGGTGGACTAACACCGGTTCATGGCATTAGGGGAAAACATTACTTGTGTTTCTCGTGTAAGGTCTGTCAGCCTCCCTGGATCTTAAGCATCCTGAGAAGGACTGTGTCTGTTTTGTTAACCTTAGATCACCTGTGCTAAGGCACATCGGAGCTTAATAAATGTCTAGTGAGGACACACATGCTTGTCTAACTGGGTTAATCAACAAAGCATCTCAAAGCCTGAATCTGCAAACAGCTGATTCTTGCTGTACATGTCTTTATAATAAAGTCTCCTAGATCATCGAGAATGTGACTGACCATATATTCCATCCCCACACTACAGAGCCCAGTTATGCAACTGTCTCTCTGTCCTGCCCGCCTGCCTGCTTTGTTTGCGTGCAGTGTTAGGAGAATGTCACCAGGAAAAGGCATTGAAAGAGAACTCAGCTTAATGCTTTCTGTCTGGGTCTTTTCATTTTTCAGCTCTCATGATAAGAGCAGTGGTAGGAGAGTCCCAAATTATGTGTCAAGGTAGGTTTCGGAATTGTAGCTATATTTCCACAAGAACTTCCCAAATCCTATTTTGGGGAAACCATCAATATTTTTATTGCTAACCTACCCCAGTGCATAGTCTGAGTGAAGTGACAAGGCTTACACAGAAACAGCTTTGAAAAATAATACAGTATGTAGCCAAACTTCAAAGTGTACATTAGAAGCAATAAATACAATGTTCTACACAGACCTGGTGTATTGCCTTAAACTGCATGATCCATGAATGACGTCTGAATGAAGGAATTGATGGAGGAATATTCAGTCATTGTAGCTTCATGGTATTGAGGACCTAACAGTGTTCTTTGCATATCACCAGGGTGCACTATGAACTTTCTGCCTAGTACTACATTTGACCAATGGCAACAGTGTCTACAGTTGCCCCAGAAACAGGCCAGGGGGTTATTCTGGACTCTACCACTCTCTTACCCCACAGATGCAGTAAATCTGCAAATATCTTTTCTACCCTCCTATTAACTCTTCACTGTCTTTCCTGAATTCCCTCGCCACTGCCTTGCTGTGACAATCACACAGGCTCATCTTAGCGAGCTTCCCTCTGCCTCCCTCTAGTCTAGTCTAATTGCCACCAGCCTGGTCCATCTCAGGAACGGATATCGGGACACTGCCTTTTATACAGCCTTTCATGGCTCCCCTATGATGAAGTAAACTCAGGCTAAAGAAACCCCGTGGCATGGCATAGAAGACCCTTCATAAGCTGGTACTTGCTTATCTTCCCTGCTCTTCCACTGCCATTATCCCACTCTAGATTTCAGCCCCACAACTAAGTCCCCAGGTGCTGTCTCCCTTCTTGGTCAGGTTAGATTCTTCTCTCTGATTTAGACTCTAGCCTGGAACTTTCCTCCCCTGACTCTGCCTGGCCCACTCCTATTTGTCCTTGAGATCTCCCTTTAGACTTCACTCACACCAGAAAGCTCATCTGTGATGCTGAAGTGTTCTGCGTTCATCCTTATCAGAGCACCCATCTCTTGTCTTAATCGCTATTAATTGCTTATGTGTCTGTTATAACTGAACTGTGGGCTTCTTTCAGGGCCTGACCGTGTCTTACTTATAATTTTATCTTAGTGTCTAGGTCATGCTAGGAACTAAATACACATTTGAGGAGAGAGAAAAATGAGCAAACACACACTTGTATGGCAGAGAACTTAGACATAGCCTTGTTGAACTATTGCTTCACTCCCAGTAGAAGCTAAGAATCCTAATCCCAGGCATTTTTAGGACCTTCTTCAAACAGTTGCCAGGACCACAGTGCTGGGATAAGATTTTTTAAAAAAAGCCGTTTAGGCCACCTTAAACTAAAGCTGCACTGTCATCTTGCATCCTGGCTCCCTGGAACCCAGAGGACAGTCTCAAAGCCACTCATCCTGGCACTGTGCTTGAGAAGCTCTCCGAGAACAGCACCGAGGGTTGCAATCAGAGTTGGAGGGGAGGCGGAGGGGACAGAGGCCAGTGCACCAGTCAGTAATCAGTGAGCTTTCTTCCCCACCCCCCTGGCAGCCAGTACCCAGAGAGACGCAAAGGAGGTTCCGATTTAAGGCAGTGCTCTTCCGCCATCTAGTGGTTCTCTCCCGGTTTCCAAAATGCCTTCCGCAGAAGTGGCTTTCCGCTGCTGACAACCCAGCAGAGGCAGAACCAAACCAGGAAGCCAGACTGAAAACAGTGCCCAAGTAGCCGTGGCTGGGTGGTTGGAACATTGTCACATACACCAAAAGCTAGCCAGTTCGATCCTTGGTCAGGGCACATACCTAAGTTGCAGGTTCGATCCCTGGTCAGTGTGTATGGGAGGCAACTGTTGTTTCTCTCTTACATCCACGTTTCTTCCTCTCTCTCTTTCTCTCTCTCTCTCTGCCCACCGCCCCCCCCCAATCAATAAACATATCCTCCAGTGAGGATTAAACAAATAGTGCCCATCTTGACAGGTGTTTGGCAAAATCCAAGGTCGGAGGCGTGTCACCCTGCCAGTCAGTCAAACTGAAAGTCACAATGGAAACTAGCTTTTATTTCACTGGGGAGTAAGACATGATTTTAGTTTATCATGGCTGGATTTTTTTCCCACTTCTCCCAAAGGTTCTGTGCATGTTGCAAACATTGCCTAGAAATCATTTTTACCCAACAGTGAAGTCCAGAATCTCAAAACTGAAAGAAGAGCTAAGAATGTCTCTGCCCCTGTCAGCACATAAGTGTTCATCTAGCCAAAGATAAGGGTGCTGGGGTGCAACAGGACAGACATTTCAGGCAGCAGGGCTGACGTGGTGGAAAATGGTCCTGCTTCCGAGTCCCTGGGGCAGCTGGCGCTCGGCTGCTTGCCTCATGGTGTCACGAAGGCACGTCATTAAAAACACAACAGTCTGTTTGCGCGGGGAGTCATTTGGGACAGAGCCAGCCCTACAGAAACCACATCGACACACAGAAGAGACAGAGCTCATCCACACACACTTTAGGTCTGAGAAATCTGGTCCCGAAATGATCCCGGAGCAGCAACCGGCAGAAGTGACAAGAGCCTTCACCACCAACCTGAGAAAAACAGACTTTCTCAGGCAGAAAACAGATCTCTGTACATCAGGCCTGCACAAAATAACCAGTACCTAGAGCCAGGGACGGGGGCAAGGACGAGTAAACGCATGTGAGATCCTGCATCTTATCTCCCAATTGTCTTCTTCTTTCTAAACGCCCCCATCCTATGTCTATCACAGCTTCCAATATTGAAATGCGACCTTCCGCTGAGACGTGCTGACAGCTGACTGATATTTACCCCCACACACACATACACACATGGTCATTCCACAGGCACGCTGTCTCCTCTGCAGTCTGTGCAGACACGGGTTTGCTGTCCGTTTAGGCAAACATGTAAAGTCGGTGGCTCCCGTCCCTACAACACTCGGTAAGTTCAGTTTAAAAATCAGATGTTTCTGAAAAAGCAATCAGCTCATCCAAGGGTGTGATACCTGACAAGAACAATCAAGTCACTTGCTCCGTAGAAGACTGAAAGAAGCTGTTCTACCAGGTCGGCACAGACTTCCCTCCTACGAACTACTGGAGGTTGGCAGCCACCCGGGTGTAGGGCTGACATTGCGTAGCCAGCCACTCCATGGAGCGAGCCACTTCCTCTCTCGTCATTCAGCGAGGCAAGAGCATATGATTTTTGGACAAATTATCTACTTTACCTCTTTGGACAAAAAAAAAGATGATTGATGATGTTCAGGTTTAAAAAGCGCTCATACTCACAAAACACGTTTTTGGAAAAAGTTGCATTTTTAAGAAGATAAATCAAACATTCATCTCAGGGGGAAGAAGTCTTTAAACAGCCTCACTCCTACTGAGCTCTCCTGCAAGTCACTAAGCAGGAATGACAACAGAAAATTCCAGTAAGAATATAAAAATAGGGTTAAGCCTTTCAGGGATACGAAAGGAGTGGAAATACTGCCTAGAGAACAAACTCCAAGGGTGGGGAAGCTTTAGGTCCCTCTGTTAATTCGGCAGTAGCAGATAACTAACAAGTGGCTTAAATAGAGTTTTATTAAGATGACATTCTCAACTAATAGGCATGATGCCTGAGATGCTTCTTTTTGTCTTTGGACGAATTACTGAGTTTTCTGAGCCTGTTTTCCTTACTTGTAAAATGAAAATAATTATTAGGTTAGAAAATGCTGTTTGTGTCAGTCAGAAACTGTCAAATATCAGCAGTCTGTCAGTTCTCCTGAGTAGGTCGCAGCTCGCTGGGACCCTGGAAGCTACGGAGACAGACAACTGTGATGCAGACATCAGTGTCCATTCCTAACTAGCTGATGGACACTCGGTGGAGAAAGCTCACTCAGGCGAAAAGGTCCCAGCGAGACAGGTTCACGAGCAATTTATCTGTCAGGATCTTTGTCAGTGGCATCAAAGGGCTGTGTAAGTACACAAACACAGGGATTTTTTAGTGCCCAGCCTGGGAAGGGTGAAAAAGTAATGTTAGAGTATCCAAGAAAGCAGGAATTACACCAAAAACGTGAGCAGTGGACAGAGCACTGGACTTGAAATAAAAATATTTAGTTGAGCATCCCTACTCTGCATGAACTAGCTATGTGACCTTGACAGGGGGTCTAATCTCTTTGATTTTCTGCTTCCTCGTCTCTAAGACGGAAATCATAAGTAGGGCCCTGAGTGCCACATGGTACAAGAATAACTCATTCCTTCAGTACTTGCACTATTTATCACGTCAACTCCCCACGGCAATCCTATAAGGAAGGTATTATTGCTAAAATTCCCCATTCATAAATGAAGAAGCTGGGGTTCAAAACCAGTAAGTGCAAGAGCACCCAGAAACTAAAAGGTAATTCGGAGATTTGAACCCCAGCAGTTTAGTTCTATAACTTCCTTGCCTACCAACACACTCACTGTTTCATCAAAAGGCCTCCATTCTAGTCTAGGTTCTTCCCTCATTTGCTTTACTGGACCTTGATTTCCTCTTTAGCCTAATGAATTGATTGGACTGGACTCAGATTCTACACGATTTATCTCAAACACCCACCCTGATCATTTTTGTTTGAAGCTTCCAGGAGCTCAGTGCTCAGAAAGATGGCAAAAGCCACATCTCGGTTCAGCGGGAACGAACACTCTGATTAATTAATGATGTCAGCGAGGGGCGGGCAGGTGAGCTACAAAGGCACTTACCGCTGATTTGCTCATCCTGGGAGAGGTGCGGGACCTCCTGACTGCCATACTTCGCTTTTCTGTCCTGCATCTTCTCTTAGTAACTGCCGAGGGCAACCAAGGGTGGGCTGGTCAAGCGAGCCTTGCCTGATAGGGCGGGCTGCCTAACAGAATTTTCTGCCCCGTTGAAAATGTCCAATACAGTAGCTACTAGGCACAGATCACTGGTCTCGTATTACGTGCTCTCCATGTGTGCCTCTAAACTTGCCATCTTTTTAAAATTTAAATTAATAAAAATATAAACCTAAATAGACCCATGAGACTGGTGGCCACTAGATTGATCAGTGCATTTTGAGAACCAAGTTCAGTTGCTTGCAGATGAACACCATGGGCATGACAAAGGTGGGGGAGGGGAGCAAGGTTGGCCCAAAGGGGATGCTGAGGCAGGATGTGGATGTCCAAGCGGATCAGTGATGGCAAGTTTAGAGGCACACATGGAGAGCACGTAATGCGAGACTAATGATCTGTCTTCCTGGCTGTGCACATCCTGTGCTAGGGACTCCGTAATAATTCTGAATGAGGCAGGGCCCGGGCTTGGGTCACCTGCATACCCATTGTTGTGCTGTGCTTATGGTGAAATTCGCCATATCATCCCCACTCACTACCCCATTACCAACTGACCCTGGGAATGTTCCCAAATCACCACCACTCCCTAGAGTCTTCCTAAATGGCACCGTCTACCCGCTGGCTACAGGAAATGCGCAGTCTCAACTATTCAGCATGACTGACAGAGGCGAACTGTAAGCCTGCTCGGTAGGTAGCTCCATAGTTTTGTCACCAACTTTCTCACTGATTAGCTTCACTGAAATGAGGAACTAATGAAAAGGTACTGGCGCATCTCATATAAGAATTAAGCATTTGGGCCCCAGGAATGGAAACTGCTAGGCTTCTACAAGAGATGGGATCCAGTCAGAACTTTCTGTCTTTGGTTTCAAGCTTTCTCATTCCTCTGTCCATATGTGAGTTATCCCTGCTTTGCCATGGTACCTGGAGGGCATCTCGCCTGGTGAGAACTCCATCCACTAAGGAATGACAGCCTGGTCTCTCTCTGTTTCCAAGTTTTTAAATAGCAGGAAAGGAACTCTGACCCGCCCCAGGTCTGGTGCCACACTTGAGCTACAGGTGAGGAGGGGCCGGAAGCAGGATCAAGTCTTAATGTCTTAATGTTCTGACCAGAAGTCCCAAGTCTGGAGAGAAAAAGGACAGTTCCCGGAAAACGGGCGGGAGGCGGTGGTGCTGTCCCAGGGAGAAAGGAAAGAGAAGTTAGGAAGCAAAACAGTACACTGCCATTGACGAAACAGTGGGGTGTCACAACAAAGGCAGCACGTATTCATGGGCAAAGGCGTTTTCCTTTTGTGTGAAGCAGGCCCAGCATGGTGGGGAGCTTCGCCATGATGTTATCCCTCAGTCAGACCCAAAAGAAGGCAATCCAGGTGCTTTAACTACTTTGATTGTGGAGTGGTGAAGGAGAGCCTTGCTTTTAAATGAACATTGTATTTATTCATTAAGTGTATCAGGAAATGGAAGAGACGCTTTGGTTTTATATTTGATTATCTCAATACCTATTGAATAAAAGAGGATTCTGCCTCATTAGCCGTGAAGTATATGGGGATAATGATGGATCATTCAAAATATTATTTCATTATTTTGGGCTCTAATCAGTATATTTAATAAGGAAGAGCCAGGTTCAATAAAGGATACATCTGGCTTCAAGTGATTGATCGATTTTTAGAGAACTCACATGCTGGCAATTTCTTTGGAAAATGACAAGACAAGGCGAAGCCCCACTCCCAGCACCCCTCCCCGACCCTCCCCACCAGCTTGCTTTTACTAAATCAGCTTCAACGGACTATCTTGGGGCATTTTTACAAAGGTGCCTCCTTTGTCTCCCGTGCTGATTTAATGTGGTAGGTAATTAGTTTCCGGGGGCTGAGGTCTCTTTCATCTGTATGCAAGTCAACTAAAAGGTTCTCCTTTGCTGCTTGAAATGTGAATTTCTTCCTTTCATTCCCTCTTTGACTCTCCTCAGCGGTTACTTTAATTAGGATGTCAAACTGTATCATACTGCAGGGAGCTGAACTTTTTGAGATTGTTCCAGGACAGATTTCTCTTGAGTTGGGGAGGGGGGCAATTTTTCTTTGTAATGTCATTTCCAATTCCTCTGGGCAGCAGATGAGCTATTCTTGTGCATTAACCACAAGGAGTGAGGCTCCAGCAGGCTGCAGATGCTGCAGATCAGATGAAAGTGTGGAATTAGGGGATAAACACAAGTACATGCCAAGATGGGCAGAGCTGGCTTGAGGGACTGAGCACATCTCTTGGAAACAGAATATAAACAAAAAAAATTAAAAAATTAAAATCCTGTGGATGCCTATTGCCAGGGTATTGGAACTACATGAAAACACGAATGTGGTTTATTTATTGTTTTACCTCCAGAGACTGGAAAGGGACCGCAAATACCTGGTGTGTCTGCTGCCATTACCCCTAGTCCTTCCTCTGCAGCTGATGCCGCTAATCACTCGTGACACCTCCCTGCTGAGCCCACATGCAGACTCACTCTGCTGCAGACAGTAACCACCAACGGATCCGAGTTGGCACAAAAGATGGAATCTATTTGCACTCCCTGGTCCAGAACATGGTAAGCGCTTGACGAATACTTGCCGAATGCACCCATGAATGAAAACATGTTTTTAGAGAGTATGGGGTTCACTGCTACTCTCTTTTCTTGTATTTTGAGCGCATTTTTTTCCCCTCAGACACGTCCAAGGAGTCATAGCCATCACTGCTCTTTAGTTTAGGTTCATTCTATTATCCTCCAATTTTATCTAAAACAGAAATGAAAATACTTGTACGTGGCCCGCAAGCTGGGTTTACGCTAGCATTCAGGCACATCTAGGTGTGTCTAGAAGGCTGCTGAGTAGCTCTCAGAATTGCATTCCAAAGTGTAAGATTTGAGTACCGAATTGTGGATCCAAGGTGGCTGACCAGAACAGAGGGGAGGTAATATCGGGAGTATTGAATTTGTTAGTGTGAATCATGAGTGTGAATTTGTTAGTGTTAGTGTGATTCCCATTCCCAGTCCCATGCCAATGTCTAAGGGCAAGTGCGTTACAGTGGAAGGTCCAGTAAGACGTACAGAAAACTAGTTTCGTACACTAGTCATGATACGGTACAACTGTCACTGGGCATAGGAAACGCCGCCCTTTCAATGTGGCCAGCAAGGCTCCTTGGCAGGAGGGGTGTGGAGGGCAAAGACCAGCGGCAGCTGTTCTGACATCTTCCATCATTGCCCTCGACCGTCCTCTCGGCTGCTGCTTTGGGGGCGGCTCTACCAGGAGGCATCACCATTGGCAGCTGGAGTTGGACTTGAGGCACACAAATGGCAGACCCCTCAGGGCACACAAGAGGACAAGGTTTATCATTTACAGGTGAGACACCAGTTGGGGATGCTCAGAACTACTGGGGAGCAATGTTGGTGCAGTGGGCAGGACCTCCTGCCTAGTGTTTGGGGAGAGGCAAGAAGAAATGCTACCATGTTATTTTGATTCACCTGTGACAGACTGAGAAGTTCAGGTTGCAGGCACTTTGCGGACTTTACTACCCCGAGTGCTTTGAGCATGAAGGACTACAAGTGAAACACACACACCTCAGGACAAGACGTACCTCGAACAAGGAGTAGTATTTCCTTCACAGCAACTGGATCGCTAAAACGCACTGATGTAACACCTGCTGGCGACGCAGCATTTGGCTTGCTACAAAGGGAACGCCGCAGAATTCAGACGTGGCCCTGTAAGGAGGGTGTACAATTTAAGACTACCTGCACACACTATCACAGCCAAATGAAACCTCAAAGCGACGCACAGATTGTTGGTGCAACATTCTACCACATATGCCATTTTGCTAAGAGGACTGCAAGCTGCTTGAAGCGCATAAAGATATTATCCAATTTTCTTGACAAAAATAAAGACTCAGGAATTCAAAATGACAGCAGCCAGGTCTGTATGGCTGAAAGGGAATCTAAGCAGTCTAGAAAATTTGATTAACTCATTTTGCCCAAGTTCCTCAGGGAAACTTCAGAAATCAAAATTACTATTTAGTAGTTCAAGTAGTAAATTTGGATGGAAAAGATCTTCCTGACCTTTTAGCACTTGTTTTTGAAGCACATTCTCACCTGAAGGGCCAGAGCAAACAGAAGAAAAAACGTAATAGCATTGCTGAACCGCCAAAGTCCAAAGAAGTTTCTATCACCTCTGAACCTCTACCCTGCTCAAGTAAGAAAGAAAGAAAATAAAGCATTTGGGGAAAAAAAGAAAAAGGAAAACTTCAGTGTTCTTGGATTATGCTTGATCCTCCTAGACTTCTCTGAAGAATGAGATAGTGTGAACTAGTGTGGTACAAAGCACTTCTCAACCTTCCAGGCCCACCAGGATCACTCCGAGACCTCCTTATGACACAGATTGCTGGGCCCCACCCCCTGAGCATCTGGTTTGGTAGGTTTGGGCTAGGGACCACAAGCTGTCATTTCTAACGAGTTCCCAGGTGGTGCTCACGCTGCTGACCAGGGAAGCACAGTCTCAAGTCATGCAGTGACTGATTACCACAGTCGCTTCACTGGGCTTGTAAAATGATGACTTTTCTAACTTTATCCTTTTGTTGGCATTCATTTGTGGAAATTATTCTGTATGGAAGAACTTTCCTGTATCCACGAAAGTTATGTGTTAACTTCTGAAATACAGATCAAACCAGAAAGGCAAGGTAACTGTTGGACTCTCTTCCTTTGATGATGATGATGATGATGATGATGATGAATGATTAGCACGTAACCATCTCCAGGAATGTCTGATGGGTTTTCTCTCCCAAGTCACCAGTCAGGCGAGTCACTCCTGTCCATGGGGCAGAGAGGTCAGGAGGGCCACTGAACATCCCCTGTCCTTCTAGCAGGAAACAAGACTTTTCTCCTTTCTCATCTTTTTTTTTCTCTCTCCAATGGTAAGCAGATTGCCTATTCTCTTGATTTTTCTAAACAATTAGGTTTGTGTTTTATTATTAGATCTACTGAATTTTTTTTGTCTTGTCATAATTTCTTTCATCTTTTTAAATTTCTCCCCTCTACTTTCCTTTGAATTGTTCTTTTCTGATTTTTCTGTTTTTATTGATTTTGGTATGCAATGCTCAAATTTTCATCTTTACTGCTTCCTGTAGATGTATCTCATAGACACTGATAAGTCGGTTTCTATTCATTTTATTCATTGTATTGCCCAATACAATGGTGATTGGGAGAACTGTGTGAGGTCCCAAAGTGCCTACTTTGAAGGGGACTGAGGCGTCACTGTCCCGTGTACAATGTTTCTTGTACCTTGTATCTTCTTCAGTAAATGTCTCTATTTTTCTTATTACATGGCTGGATACCTTCTGGATAGACTTCATACACTGAAACACTTGGTATTGTCCCACAGGTTTCTGAAGCTCTGTTATTTTCCTTTCATTCTTTTCCTCTCAGTTTTTCAGATTAGATCCTTTCTATTCACTTATCTTCAAGTTCACTGACTTCTTTATCTCTGAACCACTCTTGAGACGACCTAGGTAATTTTTCATTTTATTTAGTTAACTTTTCAAATCTGGAATTTTCATTTGGTTTTTTTTATAGTTTATATTTCTCTGCTGAAATTTCCTACCAGTTCAATCATCAAGACTGCATTTTCCTTTCATTCTTTGATCATGTTTTCTTTTAATTATTCAAACATATTTTGAGCACCAAACAGGTGCTTTAATTTTCACTAAATCCAAGAAAGGCCCTCTCAAAGTCTGTTTCTGCCAACTGCCTTTTTCTTCAGTATGGGTCAGGCTTCCTTATTTCTTTGTATATTTACTAATATTAGTTGAAAACTGTACCTTTTAAAGACTATCTTGAAGCAACTCTGAATTCTGGCATGATCTGAGTATCGTGTTTTGTTCTAACAGACAATAATTGGCCTGGACTCAAATTATAAAGTCTGTGGGCCCCACAGAGGGTTCTTTTTCTAGCAGGTTTGTAATTTATTTTACTTCAAGAAAGTCTTTTTGACATATAGTTGTAAACATCTGTTCCAGCCCATTGATTATTTTCCTCATTTGGGAACTCCAATTATACATATGTTGGTTCTATTCTATTCGTCTTTTACGATTTCTTAAATAGTTTATTGTCCCTATTTTCACTGTTTTCCCTTAAACATGTATTTCCCACATTATTTTTTATATAATGTCTTCTTGCTTTTGTACTCCTTTTCAGTCTTCTTTATATGAAATAATTTTTCTAGTTCACAATTTTTTCATCTTTCTTTTTATCACCTGCTGCTATTTAACATCTCATTTCTGAAATGTTTTAAGTCTTGTTTCTGCTATTCTTTCATTGTTTTGGTTATATTATTAATTTATTTTTATTGAACTTGAAATTCTGGTTTCAATTTTAATCTTTGTAGACAAAAATGTGGTTTTTAAAAATGTTTTTATTGTCCATGGAGATTTTTGGTTAATTTCCATCTTTTCTCTTACAATATCTTTTCATAATTCTTTCTTTCTTCTTTAAATGAGACTATTAACCTAAAGTTCCTTTTCAGAAGTTAAAAGTGGGCCAGAAAAGCATTCCCATATTTACAGCTCAAAGAATCCCTCTTGCACAGAAGTACCAAAAAATATAGAGGGCATTTTTCTTTATCTACTCTGCCTCTCTGGGCTAAGCCTGATTCAGCAAAGCTTCCTGTTTCTATTGTTTTCTCCTCAGGAGACTGATGGGCTTTGCTTTCTTACCGGCAGTTTGCTTTTACAATGTTTTGTCTTTTTTGTTTTCTATGCCCTCTGGCTCTCTGACTGTTTCTGGAGTGTTTGCATCAACAGCGTTCCCACCTTGACCACAGGTCTGTCTGTGCTGCTAACAGGGTATTTCTGGGACTGCGGAGGTCTGCGCGGCAGCAGCGCTGTTTGGGTTTCCTGAGGTTTCCTAAATGGTCCCTCATGGTCGTTCTGCACTTACTCATGCAGAAGGCCCCCTCTGAAGGCTGCTCTAATTGTTTTGTGTTTGCTTGCCTGTTGTTCTCAGATTCATTTACTTAGGTTTTTACTCGCTGTGTGGTTTTCCTGTTTGGGAGTAACTTGACAATTTCTGGTTTTAAGATGCAGAGAATCCTTCCAGGGTGCTCTTTCTCTTTGCCACTGTGCTGCAGGGCTGCTGGTCCCTAAAGGCACTGCTGATATGGATTGAAATGTTAACTTATTTCTTCACAGGTACTCAGGAATGGCTGCAACTAGATACCATCAAATGGAAATTTCTGAGACAAGTCACATGACATGCACAGGACAAGAAAAAGAACTCCAAATGGTCAAATGAGTTCACATTTCTTTATATACAATTCTATGCAGTGCAAATGTTCCTTCAGAAAAATCTTCCTTGTTTCTTGTGACTCCCATCTACCTACCTCTCTAAATTTAATCTCTTTCTAGTCATTCCCATAGTATCTTTTATTATGTTTTTATATCTTGATTATGGACATGTTCATCTTTTATTATAATTTTTCTGCTTATGTAACTATTCCTGATTAGATTTCAAGTGAGTGTAAGGCATGTATATATACCAATACTTTTTTTCATATCCACAAAGCCTAGTAGGAATTTAAGTATTTAATTAAATTTATTGTCAAATATTCATGAGTACTTGCTATCGATCAGGTTACTGTTATGGATGTGGGAAACTAAAATATGAATAAAACTGTATCTATTTGACAGACCTAGAGCAGTAGCTATCTGCTGCTAAGATTTCCGCTACAGATGGAAACCTTTTCTTCATTTTTTGCAAGAAGAACAAAAGTACCCTTGTGCTTTATGTCTGTCTGATTGTGGCAGGCCAGTTAAAAAGAAAACAAAACAAAACAAAGCAGACCAAAAACAAAGTAAATACATGGTTAACACAGGGGGAAAGAGAGAGAGAAAAATTTTGCAATTCAGAAATAACCTTGTAAACAGTGAAGCAGTAAAGAACTCTTTCATACCTAAAATGAATAGAAAATTTTGGCAAAAAAGAAAGTAAATAAAGTTAGAAAAAAGTAGTTCTTCCCTCCTCGTAGAACTTCATTCTAGACCAGGGGGATGATGATAACTGAAACCTATACAGTGCCTACTAAGTGCCAGACACGGGTCTGAGGGTTTCAGATAGATACATGTGAACATACTCAGTCCTCGTAACAGCCGTACAAGGCAGGTCCAATTACTGTCCTGGCTGAGACTCTCCGGAAGCAGCCCCTAAGACGAGGATTTCTGTGCAAGTGGTATTGAGGCAGTAGTAATCCTGGGAGACATGATAGGGAGTTGGGAAGTGAGCGAGCGAAGGAAAGAAAACAATACAATATGGGTTATCAAGACATGTAACGGGAGCAGAATAACCTCAGAGTCATCCCAAACAAGAGGTGAGGAAGCCTAAAATATTTATCGCCAGCTCAACCTCTACCATTGGTTGCAGGCTCCTTCCAAGAGCCCGCTGGGCAGAGGGTGGGGAGGGGCATACTCCTGTGACCAGAATAAGAAAAGGTTCTCAGGCAGAGATTCCCAGGAGTTCTCTAGTAAGCAAACTTGCCCGTGTGTATGCAAATTCCACAGGGGTGTGCTGAGATACAACTTCTGCTAGAATTACTTTCTCCATTTTACAGGTGAGCAAACAGGCACTTGGGGGTTAGTTAAATGACTTACCTAGGAACATAAACCTAATAATAGATGAAGCAAGAATTTAATCCTTGAAATCTGGCTCCAGCATATGTACTCTTAACCATTATATTCAGTACAGAAAGGCAACAAGGGAGGAAGGAGGGAGGGAAAGAGAAAGGAGCCATAGTTTCTTATGAAGCCATTTTATTTCTACTACTAGTTCAAGCTTCTAGAGAACAGGATTCACTTTTATTAATCTCTATATCACTCCTCATCTCTCCTTCAACAAACCCCACAACCCACCATGAACACCACCAAGAAATGTTTGGGACAATACTTTACATACAGTATTAATATATCTCAATAAATATTTGTTAATGGGTGAGCAAACCTCTGTCTACGGAGAAACTACCGGGCCCTCAGTACTAGGATTTTTATTATTGAAAACTATATATTTAATTCATTTGCAAGCTTTGGAGTCAGAATGACTTGCATGAAACATTTATTCTCAACACTTCATATGCCATCATGGCTTCACGGGAGTGCAATAAATGGTTTTCTACTAGTAATACTGCATGATATTTCACAATTTACAAAAATGTTTACACATTCCTTATTTTATTTATTTCTCCATAAGTTACTTCACAGGCATATACCTCTACTAGTGTACTCTCTTTTTTCCTTTTTGTGGGATTTGCTGGGGTGACAATGGTTAGCAAAATTAGACAGGTTTCAGGTGCACATCCTACAGCACCTCATCTGTACACCGCATGGTGTGCTCACCCCAGGTCAAGTCCACTAGTGGGCTCCCAATTGCCATGAATTGCCATGAGGAAAGCAAAGGCCATCATCTATAAAAAATGAAAATAATGGTATGTTTTATTAAATTATTTTTTCAGTAAATATCCACTCCTTCCCTCCCTTGGCATGGAATATATTTCCCTGGTCCACTGACATAAAGCACGTCATTTGCTTTGGCCAAAGGCATATAAGTAAAAGTGATGATGTGTCTATTCCTGACACTTAAAAAAAAGCAAGTTTTTCTAGCCTGGTCGTGTTCCTGCATTTTGCCATGGGAAGAGCATACCCAGGTAGCTGCTGCCTCTTGACCCTGGGCCCTCATGAACCTGACCTTTAACCTGAAGTTGAGCTGGGCCCAGTTGACTTGCCATCCCGTGAGCAAGAACTTAATTTCCATGTTCACTAGTAAGAAATATTTCTGAGTGTTTGCGGTGTGTGTTGTTATAAGCCACCGAGGTCGGGACTTGACTTTTATGCAGTGTTACTACAACAGCTATTGATGAAGGTGGTAGGTGTGCAGCGTTCAAGGTTCTCCTGTGCCTTTGATGGCCAGCCTCTCGGGGCTCTCCGAGCACCTTGGCCTCGCCAGATCTTTCTGGGTGGAGCAGGGGGTTGTCCAGCGGGGATCAGAAGCTTTGCTTCTTTCAGTCCATAGGTTCAGGACCCCAAAGGATTCAGGCTGGTGGAAAGTCACAGCAGCATCCCAGATGCAGCTGGTTATGCTCACAGCTGTATCATCACTTCGATATCCATAAAGTGATTTTTACACTTGATTATCATATCCTGAATAAAATAAAATTAACTTTCTAATAATTAGCCACAGATTTTTAATGTGTTTATCTTTACCATCTGCTCTCCTGCTCTGCTAAGGCGATAGCCTCAAATCCATCAACCAACAAATTGTTCCTTGGGTTTCACTTCAGGGACCAATTAAAAGTATCAACATATTTTCTTCCATCAGATGGGGAAGCTTTACCTCCAGCTGTTGGAATCAGGGCTTTTGAAAGTATGAAGCATGATTGTCCAGGTAGAAGGCACTTGAGACAGTTGGAGGCAAATGGGTTGCGTTGAAAGCTCATCTATGGGAGCTTGTTTATGCGAGCCACGTGGTTCCGCCCGCCCCACTTGACGCAGAGGGCACGTGCTCCATGGGACAGGTGGTAAACAGTGCAGCTGGCACTGCGGCAGGGAGATTGTTGCTCCCAAACCTGGAAGGCGAGCTCCTGGCAGAGAACCCAAGGCTGCTCATTTATCACCGTGCAGGTGCAGCTCCTCCTGAGGGGGGCTGTGAGTGACAGAAGAAAAAGAAGGACCCTAGGAAGTATCTGATCATCTAGAGTCAAGGTCATTGTGGAAAAAGGGAGCTTGGCTGACCCCTAGACCCAGACCTGGCCATCAGCATGGTTCCTCCAAAGCGCAGGCTTTGAATTCTAAGACACAGGTTGGAATTTCAGTCCAGTCACAAATTAACTGTATGTAAGGGTAAGTTAGCTGACCACTCTGAGCCTCAGTTTCCTTATATGCTCAAAATAAAAGCAAAGCTGTATAATTCTCTTTTACAGACTCAGGTGCAAAGATGTGATGCAGCTAGCAGTGTCCAGATACCTACAGACACAAAAAAATGTCCATTCCCATCTGTGCTCAGTTGAATAACTGACCCCAATTTTTCACCCCTGCCTGAATCCGTACCACTGCCATGACTGCATCTTTGGCAGAGTGCCCTTTCCCACCCCGTGCTTTGAGCTTGACCACATGACTTGCTTTGACCAATGACTGTGGGCAGAAGTGACAGTGACTAAGTCCCATTCTGAGACTAAACCCTAAGAGGTATTCCGTGTTTCTACCTGCCCTTTGCACCTCCACCTTTGACACAGACAAACCCTGGCTGGCCTGCTGGTCCAAGAAGGAGATAAAAGAGACGTGGAGCAGGGCAGCTACAGCAGATCTGCAGAGCCACCAAGCCAAGCTCAGCCGGAGCATCCAAATGCCATCCAGCAGGAAGACAGTTGAGTACCAACAAATAATGGTTGTTTGAAGCCACTGCATTTTGAGGTGTGTCAGTATAGGCTATGCTATCTCACAGACATATAAATATCATCTCACCTTCCTTGTCTGAGTTCTAATTGCATTTCTTCTCCAGACTTAGTGAATGATTATCTTCTGCATTGCTAATATTGCTGATTAAGCTCAGAAAATGGTAAGCTTAAATGTTTCACAAAAAATTCTACTGAATTATTGGTTTAAATCTTAATTTCCAAGCTCAGGTGTATAAGAAAAGTAACTATGATATTACAAATCCCCTATTCCACTGGGTAACAGAAAAATTTCTAGAGCAATTCGGGGTTTCTTCTCCTTCCAGGGTTGTGCTGAAGTTTTGGAGGTTTTTCATGGGGTTTGATAAGGAGGTTAAGGGCTTGGGAGGAACAGCTGGATATTGCTGCTCCTGGTTGTTGAGCCACACAGGTCTCTGCTGGAATGTCTTGGTCTATGTCAGCAAGGATCCAGGGTTTGATTCATTTTTGGCTGACCTCTTTTGGAAGCCTATAAGTATTTCCAAGTGAAGAAAACTCAGGGCTGTTCTCAGACATGCAAAAATTGTCCTGAAGTATCTACATCTTGGGGTAAAAAGAAATACAAGACATTGGCCTTGGACCTGTCTGTCTATCTGCAAGCACCAGTGGACATTCCCACTCCAGGCTCCTACTGCTTCTGCAGGTTCTCACGGAGAGGAGGGCACAGGCCCGCTTTGCAAATGGGTTCCTTAGGCCTTCCCGAGGCCTCTGCCATGCCCCACTCCCCCAGATTGAAATGGAGTTACCACAGGATGTCCAAATGTTTCTTGTGAGTCCAAATGCTTTTTCCCTCCAACTCTCCTCATTTCTTTGACTCTGAGAAGCTTTGCTCTTTTCCTTTCTGCCATCTGAAGATGTAGACTTTTGAAACTCAAAAAACCGAGAAAAGCTTTCCTTTTCTCTTTTTTTTTTTTAATCTGGAAAATCGCTATCTTGAAACACAGAGTATCCAAAAAACCCTAATTGTGGCCTGAGTTGGTTAAAGAGTCAAGGGCAACAGGCAATTCCAAGAAAAACACTGTAAACTGACACCAGCTGATATTTTAAAATTACTTTCCTTCACAAGTGTATATACCTGTTTCATGGATGCAAGATATGATATGCTAAATATTACTTTGCATATATGCAAAGGAGATGTTGGGTAAATAAGTGAGTTAACAATGGAATTTCTACATTAATCCTTGGCCCTAGTTTGTTTGGGTGTTTGTTTGTTTGTTTGTTTTAGATGTTCATTCTCTGGCCCAGCTATACTCATGCCAAGATTAACCAGAGAAGCTGCCAGCTGTGATTTGCAGATGTGTTCCAGTTTCACAATGCCAGAAAAACTTAATTATGCATACTAAGGTCATCTCTATAAAGCATGAGCATACTGACATTTTATAGTGAATAGTGGCCATCAAAATACCTAGCCAGGAGCAGATTGAATTTGCTTATATTATAATGGCCAAAATAACCAGGTGTGAAACCAGTGTTTTAGTTATATTTACAGCCAAATAGAACCAGGCAATGACCCAAGCAATAGGTTGGCATTCAGCCCAATTCAGGCTGAGCAAGGGTGATTCCATGCTGCAAAGCATGAACAAAAATGCAAGCCATTATGGCATGTATTGAGAGTTCAAATAGAACAGAACCTCCTGGAGAGAACAGATATTGCAGTGAACAATCTGGCTTCTGAGTTTTTATCTCAATTTGCAAGAGGGTATCAAGGACAAGACAGGATTCTCACATGCAGTACCACCCTATGAGGCATTCTCGAGGGAGCTACTTTTAGGCTATTATGTTCCTGAAAACATTAATTTCCAGGAAGTATGTAAGAAATTCTATTTTTGGCCATGATTAAGTAGAAGGAGAGGATTTACTCTATTACTTTAGAAATCTAACCACAGAAAATACACAGAATAAAGGTTTTCAGACATTGAACAGACAGGGCAGGAGAGTAAGCAGTGGGGAAGGAGAAACAAAAGAGCCTTATGATTTCTCATCTTGGTGCCTAGATAGAGCTTTCAGGTTCGTTTCCAGGGAGAGAAAGCCAAACACTACTGAGCCATCTTCCTGAGGTGATCAGAGTTGGGAATTTGGGTGGCCCGTGGTGGCTCAGAATTACAGGACAACAACCAGAAATCAGCTAGCTTCACAGAGAGGAAAGTACCTGAGACCATAAAAGGAATCAAGGGGAAGACCCCCAGCGCTCACACAGAGCAGAGAACAGTTTATGCTCCTACCTGCCGAAGTTCAAAACCTTTGTAATACCTGGGGGTATTTGGAAGAGTTCTCCAAAGGGTATTGCCTCAATTCTGGGTCAAAATTGCTGCTCTAATCCTGCCTTAAATTCAAACCTTAAAAGGATCAATCTGTTTTTAAATAATTTAATTATTCCACAAAACAAATAACAAAAATACTTAAATGTATACAAAATGGCCTAGCAACCAACAAGGTAAAATTTATAATGTCTGGTAGAATTTATAATGTCTTACCAGGCAGGCAAAGAAGCAGGAAAAATGACCCATCATTAGGAGAAAATTAATCAGTAAAAATGAAGTTATGAAACAGGTGCTAAAAACAATAGACAACAACATTAAAACGCCCATTCTAACCATGCTGCAGATATTCAGAAAGGGAGAACAGAGGCTGAGAATATCAATCAGAGAGGGCTGGTAAAAAATAAATAAATAATCCAATGTAAACTTTTTAAGATTAAAAGAAAAATGTCTGTAATAAAGAGTAAGATTAAGAGTAGATAGACATGGCGGGGAAATGCTAATGAATACCTAACAATTGAAACAATCCAAAATATAAGGGAGAAAACTGACTGAAAATCAAAAGCCAATATGAGCTGTGAAACAACGTCAAAGTACCAAATATACAGGCAATTGAAATCCCTGAAGTGCAGATATTGGAAAAATATTCGAAGAAATATGGCCAAAATTTGTCCAAATCTGATGAAAATTATACACCCATAGATAAAAGAATCCCAGTGAACTCTGAATACAATAAAATTACTCCAAGAAAAATTATTTTAAAAAATTAAAATCAGTGAATAAGAGAAAGCCTTCAAAACAGAGAGACTAGACATAATCAAAACAGAGGGGAGAGAGAGAGGAAGGAAGGAAGGAAGGGAGGGAAGGAGGGAGGAATGAAGGAAGGAAAGATGGAAGGAAGGGAGGGAGGAAGGAAGGGAGGGAGGGAGGGAAGGAGGGGGGAGGGAGGAAGGAAGACTGCAGACTTCTTGTTAGAAAGCATGTCAGTCTGACAACAGTGGGCCAACATCTTCAAAGTCCTGAAAAAAGTTTCAACTTAAAGCTCTATGTCCCATGAAAATATCTTTCAAAATTGAAGGTGAAATAAAAATGTTGTGAGACAGTATGAAAGCTGAAAGAATTTACTATCAGTAGACTTCGAATAGAAGAAATATTTTTTAAAAGTCCTTCAGGGAGAAAAAAAAATGAGACCAGCTGGAAATCTGGATCTACACAAAGACAAGGGAAACCAGAATACATAAATACATGGGTAAAGGGAAAACATTCTTTTTTAACTTTGTACATATCTCTATGAGATAGTAGGCTGTTTAAATAAAAACATCAATTGTGGGATATATAACATATGTAGGAGCAAAATGCAGACCAACCACAGCACAAAGGGCATAAGAGGAGAAATGCAAATAAACACGCATATGTTTCCTATACTGTACAGGAAGTGGTATAATATTACTTGAACGTGGACTGTGATAAGATAAAGTTGTCTCTAATAAACACTGAAAGAGCTATTATAAAAACAAAAGAGAGTTTACCCAATAGCTAATTAAGATGAAATTTAAACATATTCAATTATTCTAAAAGAAAGGAAAAAGAGGAAAAAGGAACCAAAAAAGATGAGACAAATAGAAAACAAATACCCAAATATTATATGTAAATTAGCCACAGCAGTGAACACATTAAATGGAAATCATCTGAGCCTGCCAATTAAAGGGCAGAGATTCTCAGACTGAATAAAAATTCAAGACCCAACAATATGCTGCCTGCATGTAATACTCTTTAAATATAATGACACAAATAGGTTGAAAGTAAAAAAGAAGTAAAATGGGGTACTGATAAGGTTGGTTCGACAGTTCAAAAAGTAATCAATTAATTCACTAGATTGAGAGGCTAGAAAAGGAAAATGATAAAATAATTTCAATTGATGTAGAAAAAAAATAAATCTTTTCCCAAAATCCAACATCCATTCAGGATAAGAAATCTCACAAAGGAGGCTTGGAGGGACTTCCTTATCCTAAAAAGCACTTTGACAGAAGACCCACAGCAACCCCACACACAATGATGAGAATAAAACCTCGAGGTCGAGGACGAGGAGGAGAGCTGCTCTCTTTCTGTTGCACGTTGTACTGAATGTTCTAGCCAATTCAACAAGACAAGCCAAAGACAGGAAAGTAAGAAGGAAACCTGTCTTTATTCATAGGTAACATAATCATCTATGTGGAAAATCCTAACCGTTTCATCAAAAGAACTAATACTAAAATGAGTTTAGCGGGATTTTAGAATGGGAATTCAATATACAAAAATCAGTTTTATTTGTATACACTAGAAGCAATCATAACGTGACATTAAAACACAATGAGGGGGACTGACTGTGGTAGTGGGGGGTGATGACGCTGGGATTTCATAGCAGCGAAATCCTTTGGGGGACCGTACCCTGATGCGTGAATCAATCTTACCCAGAGACACACTTGGAGATAAGAATCCGGCTGCCACAGGTCTTTCTTTCCACCTCCATCTTGGGAAAAAGACCTCATGGGTAGCTTAGCCGGGGTTTTTATTAAAGTTTTGGGACACATTTAGATTGGATTGATTATTCATGGGATTAAGCAGAACAGGGATAGGTTTACTCATTAGCAGAGCATTAGGATGTAAATTCAGGTCCGGTGGCAGACAGGACCAGGGTAATATATTAAACAGGGCTTAGCAAGCCAGAATTTCTTAAGATACATCTTTGCCAAATTCCCATTAGAGAGTTCCCATTCCACAGATATGATCCACACTTGCCCACACGGGAATCACACGGAGCTGCACTCAAAATGCGTAAATTCTCGGGACTGCATGTTTACATGCGTGTGGAAAGCACTGCTACAGGGTGGTGCAGGGCAGGGGAGAGCAGTGGGAAAGGGCAGGGCAACTGTAACTGAACAACAATAAAAAAAATTCTATGAAATAAAATGGGTGAAAAGTCACATACTAGATGAGGTGAACTTTATCTCAACAAGCAAGACCCTTTTTTAGCTAGTTGACATGACCATAAAAAAGCTTTCCATCAAAAAAAATTTTAATAAAATGACATCAGAAAATAAAAATGCTTGGAATAAATTTGACAAAAGAGACATATGACCTGTACACTGAACATTACAAAACAGTGAAAAGGGAAATAAAAGAAGGCCTAAATAAAGACTGATATCATATTCATGGATTAGAAAACTCAACACTAACATGTCAATTCTCCCCAAATTAATTTACAGATTCAATGCAATCTCAATCAAAAGTGCAGCATGTCGTGTGTGCCCATGTGTGCGTATGAACTAGCTACTCATTTCTGACACCATGTGGAAATGCAAAGGGCCCGCAGTAGCCAAAACGAAAGAGCAGAGCCCAGAAGCTGACCCACTTACACGCGGCTTACTGACTGCTGGCAAATGTGCTTGATTGATAATTAATGGGGAAAGATCACCTCTTCAACAAAATGATGTTGGGATAATTAGGGAGCCAGATGCAAATAAATAAACCTGAACCCTTACCTCCCTCCAGGTATGAATATAAATCTCAAAATGAGCCATTGACCTAAATATGAGAGCTAAAATTACAAAAGTTTCAGAAATCACAGAAGAACATCTTAGTTACCTTGAATTTGGCAAAGATGGGACATGAGAAGCACAAACTATAAAAGAAAAACATCAATAAACTGGACTTTACCAAAATTAAATAATTTGTTCTTAAGGAGTTCATGTTACAGAAATAAAAAGGTAATCATTGCAAAGATATTTGCCAAACATATATCTGCCAAGGGGCCCACAACTCTTTATATACAAAGTCTTTATATCTCGATACAAAGAAGGGAAACAACCCAATAAAAATAGCAAAAAAATTGAACAGGCATTTAACGAACAAAAACATATGGATGGCAAATAGCCCATGAAAATGTGCTTAGCACCATTACTCATTAGGTAAATATAAATTAAAACCACAATGCATCTCAAACGCACCCACTTAGAACGGCTCAAACTCAAAGGACAGATCCTATCAAATGCTGATGAGGAAATGAGCAACTGAATTCTCACCCATCGCTGATGCAAATGTGCAATGGTTGGGAAATCACTTCTCTGGAAGTTAACCATACACCTTCCCTATGACTCAGCCATTCCACTCCTGGGCATGTACTCAAGGGAATGAGAGCATATGACCATGCAAAAAGTTACATACAAATGTTCATAGCAGCTTTACTTGTAACCGCAAAGGATGGAAACGTCTCAAACATTCACTAACAAATGGAAGGATAATCAAATTGATATATTTATGCAATGAAGTATTCCTCAGCAATCAAAGAAAAAAAACCACTGGTACATACAACATGGATGAATTTCAAAATAATTATGCTGAACGAAAAAATGCCAGGCAGAAAACCAGCATACTCTATACAAAATTCTAGGAAATGCAAACTAATCTATACTGACAGATGAGTGTTTGCTTGCTTATGGGGAATGGGGAGGAACTGGATTACAAAGCGAGCCAGGGAACATATTAAAGTGATAGATATGCTCATTTTCTTGACGGTCTTGATGGGTTTCACAGGTATATGCACGTCTCACAGTCATAAAATCGTACAGTTTAAACGTATGCGGTTTATTTTATGCCAAGTATCCCTCAATAAAGTTGTCACAGTAAAAAAGACATTTCACGAAAAAGAAATAGCTTGCTTGGTATACACCGCCTCGATCACCAAGCCTCACTTTGTATTCCAATTGGGTGCACTATTTCATGGCGTTCGTCCTCCCTCCTGCCCCCCCCCCCCCTTACAGTTCTCTGTAGCCAACTCACTGGGCTCTGGCCAACGAAATCAATAAAATGTGGCAGAAGAGATGAGTATCACTTCCAAGGTTGAGCCAAAAACAAACAAACAAACAAACAAAACCCCTTTTGGATAATTATGCGCTCTCTCTTGTAAGTCATATTTTGACTGGGCTGCCATTCCTTAGAAGACTAAGCATGAAGGAGCGCGGAATGGACAGAGCTATCGATGGTTCCCTTCTCAAGCAGGGCTGCCGAGATCCACGGGACCAGATCCACCCACCCTCTTAGAACCGTTTCAGAGTGGAAAGGAAACGTCTGTTTGTTGAGAAACTGGGAGTAGGAGGTTTTCTCTGCAATAGCAGCTAGCTTTATCTTAACTGTTAGAGAAACGCATCCTTTTATTTGGAACGATGCCATGACCAAAACAACAAAAACCAAACTAAAATGTATGGCTTTGGCTTAGCAGTCAGGTGAGGGTGGTGAGAAAAGAAGACATAACAGGCTGTGGATGTGAAGAACTCTGGTACGCTCATTTGGTAAAAATGTGGTAAAACTTTCACCTACCGTGACTTGGAGATACTCTCCTGCTGAGCCGTTAGCACCCCCTTCTTCACACCCCTCCTCCTGTGTGTGAAGCTCCCTCGGCCTCTTGCTCATCGGATGGCCTGTGACTGCATTTGGGCACACCTGGAGGGCCCAGGTGCCCCGTCTCCCACCTCCAGGTCCCTGACTTAAGCACACCCACCTGGTCTTCTTTTCCAATAAGGGAACACTCCCAGGTTTCCGGTATTAGAACCCGATACCTCTGGTTGCCATTATTCAGCCTCCTGACAAAGTGGTCCATTATTCAGCCCTGACAAAGTTTTAAATCTGCTATTTTAAATACGTTCGAATCATTTCTAAAGAAGTTGTTTTTTTAAGTATAAGAATGAAGCCTCGCCAAACAGAGCATGTTGAAGGAAAGACAGACATTGTGAAGGAGAACAAACTGGACATTTTGGAATGGAAAAGTAAAATAAATGAGGTGGGAAATTCATTAGACGAACTCTAGCACACCTGAGCAGGCAGGAGGAAGAAGGGCCGGAAGTCCAAGGCGGGCACCTAGGACTTCGTCGGTAAATGTCACAAAGAAACTTCCAGCACACAGTTCAGGAAAACCGGTAACTCCAGTAAAAACCGCATTTTGGGGAAGAAGCTTTTTCCTGTGTGGAAAATAAAGAGTAGAAAGGCTAGTTATAGGCTTATTCTAGATGGCACACATTTTTTATCTTTCAAAAAAGGTAAGAGAATGAAGACTACTACGAGAGCCGCAGAGACCTGGGGGACACCACCAAGTCTGCTGACAGACACGTAGGGAAAGGAGAGAGAGAAAGGGACAGCGTGTGTCTCGCACGGTGGGTTGGGATGGGGAAAGTTTGCAAAGGGCCATCCCAAGAAGATACTGTAATTCTTTTTCAGGAGAGCTATGTCCTTATAGAGGAGATAATTTATTGCTTTAAATTCCAAACTTCTGAGGTTGAAGCCAAGTTACTGCCCATGACTTAGGCAAACTACAAATACTATTTGTCTCCTGTGATGACTCTCGTGTGGAATAAGGAACATCTGAGGCTCCTTTAGGACCAGAGTCTATTGAAGTTGCCTTAGCAACCATAATTATCAACATCAGTAACTGATGAGAGTTTGTGGGCACCCATTGATCACATAATAAAGAAGTGTGAATGGTTTGACTCATGTAATCCCCTTTAATCCTCACAGAAGCCCTCTGTGGTGGGTAATATTGCTCTGGTATTACAGACTGAGGTTCAGGACAATTGCACACTGTGTCCAGATTCACACGGCGAGGCGGGAGCTGAGCCGAGACCTGCACGGGTCTCATCTGCCTCCAAGGGATCCAAACGCTGCCCCACAAGTCATTCACCTCTCCAAGGTGACACAGGTGCACCTACCTTCTGTACATGAACATAGTTTAATTGAGAATAAAGGCTCTCATTTATCTCACTTTATTTGCAATTATATTTTACTGATATCACCACATATCTCAGAGATATTACGGGTTAGGTTCCAGACCACCACAATAAAGCAAGTCTCACAATAAAGCAACTTGTAATCTTGTTGCTGTCAATTTGTAAAGAACACAACATCTGTGAAGTGTAATAAAACGCGGTCTGTCTATAATTGACCTATAACATTATAACAGTTTCAGGTGTACAAAATAATAGTTGGATATTTGTATATATAGCAGAATGACCACCACAAAAAGGTTCATTAACATCTATCACCATTCACAGTTACGTAATTTTTTAAAATTTGCAACTATTAAGAAAAGTATTGTTTCCTATCAAAAATAAGTTCCATGGTATCAATAGAGTAAATAAACTAGAAAACCTGTTACCAACACCTTTCACAGAGAAACGGTGTGTTCTCCAAAGATTTCTAAATATCTGCTGGTTTCAGGGGCAGATAGCCTGTCACAGAAAGCTACTATCGATGCTGATGACAAATGTTTACTGGACTAGATAAACAGATCTGAAAAATACAGCCTATTAAGAATGACTCTACACTATCTGTACGTTTAACAAAGAAAATTCCATGGTTTTGTTTTTAGGTTAAAAAAAAGAAGAAAGAAAAAATTCAGAAATAGGCCAAGGAACAGTGGACAGTGAAGCAACAGCCCCTCCTACAGTATCTGAGAGGCTTTTCTCTTCTCCTGCCGGCTTTCAGGCCTCCACCCCAATTCACACACGGCGATTCTCGTCCCAATCCCCAGAAAGCTCCTCCTTTTATCAGAAACTCCCGTCAGGACTAGATTCTAAATTCACTCACACTAAGTGGAAAGTGGCTTTCGAAAGTCTGCGTCCCCTTCATTCACAGCATAAACTCACCTCTAATGAGGGCAGAACAAAACAAACTAATCCTCACAAGGGAAAGGCTAGTTTCCAGAGCTGGTGAGAGACGCCCAAGCCTGTCAACTGGAGGACCTCACAGTGAGACTGTTAGGAGGGGCACAAATTCACTGAATTTTGCCTAAGTACTTAGAAGCCCCCAGCACTTCACATATTGCTCCTTGTCAGCCACCGCCTCATTTCTAGGTTGGCCGCTAGATGGCACCACTCTCCAACTGTTCATTTAGTTGCACCAGTCTGGGCCGGAAGCAGGCAGAAGCACAGGGAGGGTCCCAGGTTTTGTGTTTTTCTTTTTGTACTGAAAGATATATTAAATCAACAAACTGCTTTTGAAGGAAGTTTCACATCATGAAAAGAAAATGCTTGAGCTACTTCATCCTGAATTTTAGTAAATACTTAATACTTTAACACATAGCATCAGAAACTTGCACTATTGAAAAATGAATAACCTGGGCCAGGTGGCTCAGTTGCTTAGAGCATCATCCTGATAGGCCAAGGTTGCCTCCCCAGTCAGGGCACACACAACAATCAACCATGAATGCACGAATTAAGTGGAACGATGAATGATGTCTCTCTCTCTCTCCCTCTTCTCTCTCTAAAATATCAAGAAAATTTTTACAAAAGGAAAATGCATAAGAACACTATCATTCTTTGTTTTTGAGACACACTGTCTTCTAGATCAACGAAAAAGCAAGCAATGATATGTTTTTTCTTGAGAAATTTCTCCATGCTCGTGATGAATTTTCTATCTCTTTTGGGGCTAAAGAGGTGGACTGGTTGGAAGTTTCTAATATGAATTTTTAGCTGGCCTCAATCACTGATCCAGAAAACACACACACACACACACACACACACACACACACACAGCATAAACATGTGTGTGCATACACCTAGTCCTCCAATAACCTGAATTGCACACACTGTGCTTCGCATCCCACACAGGGGTCCAACCTGATGCTACTTCCTTGCCAGACTCCTGTTCTTATCAGCATATTTAGTTAAAGTTACCAGGTCAGCACTTAGAATTTAGTTGGTAAATGTCACCACAAAAAAAAAAAAAAAAAAAAAAAAAAAGAAAAAAAGAAAGAAAAGAAAAGAAAAAAAGAAAAAGAAAAGGAAAGGAAAGGAAGAAAAAAAGAAAGAGAAGAAAAGAAAAGCACCTTCCAACACACAGTTCAGAAGAATGTGTAACTTCAATAAAAACCACACTTTTGACAGAAGAAGGTTTTTCCTGTGTGGAAAAGAAAGAGTAGAAAGAAGCAGATGTTGGCTAGTTACGGGCTCATGTTAGACGGCACATATTTTCTTTCAAAAGTTCACCAAAGTGGTGACATTTGAGAGAAGTGGGCGTTTTGTAAAATTTGCCTCCCACACCAAATCTGGGTCTCATCTCCCTTCTCTTTGGCGGCACTTTCCCTCCGCCCTCCCGGGTCTCCGACAGACCCGGGAAGCACGGAGCACGGGCTCCACCTACTGGCGGCTGGGGAGAATGGCAGGCTCTCTGAAACCCACCCACAGCTTTCCAAATCCGCAGAATTTCTCCTGAATTTAGTCCAACTTGTTTAAAAAATTGCCTAAACACACACAAGTGTAAATAGAAGTAAACTTCAAACTTCACGAATTGGAAGGGGGCATTTGGTTTAACCTTCTGCACGAATATTTTCAACGATGGATTGATTATGCAACTACGTGCAGGGAAGATCAGCTCAATCCCACCAGGCGTGTTCAGTGGCGTGAAAAGACGGTCCTGAGGCCCGGAGACCCCCTCTGTGGCGCGGATCCTCTGCAGGAAATGTTCTTCTCCCTGCCTTGCCCTGCCTTGTGCCCACTGTGACAGATCCCAGGAGATTAAAGAACGAGTCCCTGGGGACAGTTTGTGAGTGACAAGGACCGGGAGGGAACCACAGTAGAAGAGGTCAAACATTTGACTTTTTTCCCTTTCTATATTGAGCGGACCCTGGAACTGTTACTCACGTGTCTTATTACAAATTGATGGTTCTGTTCTAAATTCTTACAATCTGCGAGACAGCGTTCAGAATTAGCCCAGCACTCGCCTGTTGCATGGGACACTCACTGGACTGATGCTGCAGTGTCCAACACTGTCCTCGGATGTTCTGTTCTAAAGATGGAGAGGGCACACCTGCCACTGTCCCCGCTTCCAGGGCCCACCAGAGGACAGATGGGCAGACACAGAGCAGAGCGGGGCTGAGAGCACAGGGGTTGGCTGGGCAGAGCTTCATGGCACCCGGTGTATTAGTAATAACACAATAATGCACAGTTGTGTGAGCAAGGCTTTGGGGTTTCGGGCTGTGCTCTCTTCACTTGGGGATCAAGGAGGCCTTTACTTGCCACCCACCCACTCCGAACTTGTCATAGTATTCTTCTTTTGTCAACTCTGGTGATCCAATACATCATGTATCATTAAATACTTAAGGAACTTTTTCACCTTTCGCTTTTCCCCTGCTTCCTCCAAAGCAAGTAATGACCTCTTCTTACGGTTAGTTTAGAGACCATAATATCTTTCTCTCTCTTTCCAATTCTTTTTCTTTAAAACCTTTTTAATTATTATTTTGAGAGAGAGTGAGGGAGAGAGAGAAACCATCAATTTGTTGTTCCACTTATCCTCACTGGTTGATTCCCGTATGTGCCCTGACCAAGGATCGAACTCACAACCTTGGCACCTTGGGACAATGATCCAACCAACTGAACCAGCCAGCCAGGTCTTCTTTATTTTTCAAGTACAGTTTACATCCACTATTACTTTGTATTAGTTGCAGGTGTACAGCATAGCGGTTAGACAGTCACATTCTTTACAAAGTGTTCCCCACAATATTCCCCAGTACCCGCCTGGCACCGCACGCAGATATTACAATGTTATTGACTGCATTCTCTATGCTGCACTTCACATCCCAGGGCCTGTTTTGTAGCTACAGTCTGTACTTCTCGATCCCTTCACCTTTTTCCCCTAGTCCCCCAACCCCCTTCCCTCTGGCAAACATCAGTGTGCTCTCTGTGTCTATGAGTCTGTTTCAATTTCGTTTGTTTTTTTTGTTCTTTAGATTCCACATGTAAGTAAAATCATTTGGTACTTGTTTTTCTCTGACTGACTTATTTCACTTAGCATAGTGCCCTCTAGGTCCGTCCATGTTGTTGCAAGTGGTAAGATTTCATTCCTTTTTGGAGGCCGTAATATCTTTAGTATTATTACATGATAGGTTCTACCACCTCAGTGAAACCTGCTGTCCTGCCACCTCGCACCCATTAAAGCCACGGGGAAAGGTAGCAGCAGTGCCCCTGAGGGTAAGGAAGTCACTTCCTAGGCTTTGGGTTTCAAAATAAAATTGTTTAAGCCTGTAGTCAGCCAGTAGTCTGAAAGCAAGTGCTTTTAAATACATTGCAAAAGAAAAGGTTTTGTTGAGTGATCAAAGGACTTTCTAATTGCAGCAAGCCAGACATCGGTGAACTGACACTGGAACAAATCTCAGAGCAGGAAGAATTCAGACGCCACACGGGAGAGCTGCTAACCCTTTGATGTCGGGGTGGGGGAGGGGCTATGGACAAGGTGTCGGGTACAAATGGCCTCACTTTCTTCTCCTGCTGCCTCTGAGGCTAGGATTCAAAAGCTGGAATATAGTTTCCCAGGTTTTGATTGGTCGGTGGTTTGTGTTCTCATTCTTTGAACTTGGGAGACTGTAAAAGTCTTTCAGAACGAACGTAGAAGTCAGAAAGGTGCAGCGCTGGCTTGACCCAGAGTCGCAGCAGTGGAGGGGGCACCTCACTCCACGGAGGAAGCCCCTGCTGGGGGCGGTGGACGAAAGGGCAGGAATGTGGGCCTGCAGAGAGCAAGGACCTTACACCTGGGGACGACGGCGAAATGCCTGACTGCCACATAAAGTCCTCCAGCTAGGTGAACCAGGGGCGCGGTGGGGACACCAACGCTGGACACCAGTGGCGAAGCACGTGGGACCTCTCTCGGCGGAGGCCAGGCACGAGCTAGAGGAAGACCCCTGCAGTGGACACCATGGTGTCCCTCACCTCTCTTTTGAGGGTACTTAACCTGTGGTCGTACCCAGGTGATGTCTTCCACAGGAGGAAGTGGAAGAGGAACCCGGAACAGAAGGGGTGAAAAGTTCCATTAGGGGGTGGAAACTCTAGATTGAAATGCATATATGTTTATATTTCTACACACACGGATATATATACACATATGTACATACATACAGCTCTATATACATATGTATATTTTACCCTGGTTACTGAGCCAATTTGCTCTGGCTACTGAAAACTGATTGGAGGCCTCTCTTGCCAGCTGCACATTCAGGAACATGTTAATAGCATGAAATTGGCTACAGTGAGGGTATTTACATCACAGAAATAGAAAAAAGCTGCAAATCAGAAATCTCTACCCCCTCGAGCTGAATGCTAATCATTGATCAGCCCACCATATGTCATTAACTGTATGTGTGTGCTCTTTTAAATCAGAGTGAATGTTTTAAACAGGTGGGACTAAGTTACCTTTAAATATTCTCTCCCAGCCATGACCAGTGTGGCTGAGTTGGTTGGGCGCTGTCCCGCAAAGCAAAAGGTCGCTGGTTTGATTCCCGGTCAGGGCACCTGCCTGGGTTGTGGATTCACTCGGTAGGGGCACCTGCAGGAGGCAACTGGTTGGTTTCTCACATCGATGTCTCTCTTCCTCTCTTTCTCCTTCCCTTCTCCTCTCTCTAAATATAAAAAAATAAAATCTTTAAAAAACATTCTCTCCCACATCACCGTCCACACACACACACACTATCATCATCAGAAATGAGCATTTCAGAGGACGATGAGACCTGTTATTTCAGAGAAAAAGTTACAGTCCCTGCACGTGTGAGACACGAGGCGTGGCTGTCGACCCCACTGCGCTTCATCAGGAGAGACATGTCCTTTGGGTCATCGTTGGAAATGTCAGTTGCTCCCGCCTCTGTCTCCGTGGCTGACAGAGCACACCTGCATTTGACCCCCAGCTCAAACACTTACTACGATGGGATCCCGCATAAGTTAGTTATTCAGCCTGAGTTTCCAGGTCTTCGCCTGTAAAGGGAGATAAAATGTCCCTACCTAGCAAGCTAGTGGAAAAGAGCAGAGTGAGGCTAGTCAACATCAAGCTTAATAAACAGTAACAACTAATAAAGGACAATGTGCTCAGTTCATTGGAACAGACACTTTCTCTCATTCATCTGCTCTGGGCTGCAGAGAGCCCGCCCGGAACGGGTGAGGCAGAATCACGGTCTGCCACAAAGAGGAGCACCCCTCCCCCATTTTTACGAAACAGCTTATGAGTCTGCAAGTGATCGTGTGTCAAAGCGTGCGCCCCCCACCCTGCCCCGAGGATGTGGGAGACTGAGCCTCACTGCCTAGCAACAGCAGGACACCTCCGACCTGACTTTCTGTGCCGCCTTCGCCCTCAAGGAATAAAGCCGTAAGGCTGGGCACGTGAGGAGCTGCCTCGGAACAAAAGCAAAGGGCCTGGATGAGGCCTGGTTGTGCACTCGGCTCCCTGAATGTATGATGCTTACGTGGCAAAGGGACAGACTGTGGCCAGCCTGCACCGAGGGGACAGCAGGGCAGACAGTATTAGACTGAATCTGTTCACATGCTTCCCCCAGGAAACAGAAAGGGAGGCAGAAAAAATCAGAGAGGTGAACAGAAGCCTTTTTTATTCCCAATTACGCGGGCACGAAAGGAGGAGGTCTGGGTCCCAGGGAACAAAGCTGCTGAGGGCAAACAGGCAGGCGTAAGTGTGGGCGGCGGTGTGGTATTTGCAGCCTGCGCAGGGGAGGAAGAGGCTGGATAACGCCCCATCTCATAACCTTTAATTACCCACGCCCCGGAGGACAAATGAAAGAATGTGCCGTAACACCTGAAACCAAGGTTAGCTGTTCTAGAATGATCAGACAGCCGTTCCTCAGAGGTGGAGGGATTTTCCTTTGTATTTTCACACCCTGCGCGAAGGAGAGAGAGCCAGCAGAGGAAAGGATCTGAGCGTCCTGAAGGGTCTGGCCTCCTTCTCAACACTCCCCTCCTCCCCACCCCCAGCTCACCTCCCATTCCCCACTCCAAACGCAGCGACATTACGGGCTGTGCACTAACTGGTATAACATTTTTTTAGAAAGAGAGAGACAGAGGGGCCGGAGGGAGAGATTCCAACAGTCACACTGACACTCTATTTTAGAGGATCAAAGAGCAGAAGAGTGGCAGCGACCCGCCTTCCCGCCCTTCGCATCCTTCCTTTGTAAGAATGCTTTGAATACGTGACAGGGCGCTCCTGGGGCGGGCCTCCTTCAGTTCGGGTTCCCAGAGGTGCGTGACGAAGTGTCAGATGCCAGAAGCGGATGTCTAACACGCAGGGACTAGGACACTGGGACTGAGGGCAGAGGAAGAGCTGGGACAGCGGGGAACGTGAGCCCCCAAAGAGCCACTGGAACCAGAGCCAAGAAGCCAGCCCTTGTCTGCCTGGACCCGCAGCAGCTGGCAAGCAGCATGTCACTGCTCTGAAAGTGCCCCTGCATCTCCTATAAGAGCCAACGGTGGCTGTGCTTGCGTGGGGTGCCTGTTACAAAATTCCATCTTCATACCAAATAGTAAAGTAGGGTCTCTGAGACGCTGCTTCAAATCCATGATTAGCCCAGGTGAAACAGGAGGCCAGCAACAACCATCGAGGGAAATTTCTGGCATGTTCTACCTCAGGCTCTTTTCAGGCTCTTTTCAGGCTCTCGGAGGCAGGAATGGCCAAGGAGAACTTGAGCTTGGACAGAGGGAGAGGGAACTGAGGGAAAGAATAGGGGAGCAGTTCTTTCTTCGGGGAACACCCATGCCCTGGGTAAACTTGGCCGTGGGGAGTCAGACCGAAGGCCGTTCCTCCTTGTCCTTCCTCTCCAGCCCTTCATTCTAGGCTAGGTCAGGACTCGGTAACTCAGCGGAGGTGACTAGGGCCAGCGTTTAAGGAGGCTTTTGCGCCCTCTCAAGGTCATGCATTGGTAGGGCTAAGCTTGATAGAAAAGGAGCATCAAAGGTTGCCTTAAATAACGAAATGCACCCATCAGTAAATGAGTGGACAGAAAAGCTGTGGTACATTTACACAATGGAATACTGCATGGCAGAGAGAAGGAGCTCCTGCCCTTCGTGACAGCATGGACGGAACTGGAGAGCATTACGGTAAGTGAAACAAACTAGAAGGTGAAAGACAAATACCATATGGTCTCACCTATAAGTGGAACCTCACCAACAAAACAAACAAATGAGCAAAAAAGAGCCAGGGACTTGGAAATAAAGAACAAACTGACAGTAACCAGAGGGGAGGGTGGAGGAGGATAACGAGGGAAAGAAGGGGAAGGGTCAAGTTAAGGAACATGTACCAAGGACCCATGGACAAGGACAATGGGGTGGGGATTGTCTTTGGGAGCAGGGTTGGAAGGGACAGGGACGAGCAATGGGGGTTAGGAGGCAGAAATAACAATGTTAACTGAACAACAATAAAAAACCAGAAGGAAATGCAAAGGGCAGCCTCAGGCTACGTATGAAGAAAAAGGGGGTTAGGGAAGCCACTTCCTCTTGGGAAGGTGTGTATTGTTTGTAGGAATCTGGTACAGGTAGCACTGGCTAATAGAGTTGCCACCTCCTCTTCCTGCTGTTGTCCCTGATTCTCTGGCCACCTGTCCCTGCAGACTCGCAGGATCCCAGAAGGAGCAGGGTCAGGGCTATTGTTTCACTCTGCTTAGCTGTTGTGTAGAAGTCTATGGGGGGTTATCCTGTTAGTTGTTCCAACCTCCGTGTCCCCCAAATACTCTTTGCCTGTTCTCATTCACCTTGAACAACAAGGATCGACCTCTTTCTTGGCACAGGGACAGCATTTAGTATGTGGTGTGAAGCACTTGATAAATGCTCAAGTTCACTTCCTAACACATCTACTAGGGCATGCTATTATTCTTGCCTTAGTGGAGGGAAATAGCTTCTTACTCTTGTCTTTTAGATTTATCATCAGCTAATGTTCTTGGAGGAAATGTTTCCAATGAAAATAGAATATATTTAAGAACACAAACTAGAATGTCTTTTTTTTTTTTAAGCAAAAACGTGCAAGCACAAAAAAAGCCAACAAAGGTGTGTAAAGGAATTTTTGCAATGATCTTACCCAGGAATTACTTGGACAGTGTTTGATTGGCTGATTTTTATAGGCTAGCTAATTTTTAAGGAACTGGCTGAGGTTAAGACAGAAAACAAAACTATGTTTGCCTTCTTGGGAAGAAAATTTGCTTGGATCTTAAGGTGAGAATGTTGGTAAAGAATGCTGAAATAGCCCTGGCTGGTGTAACTCAGTGGATTGAGCGCGGGCTGGGAACCAAAGGGTCCTGGTTCGATTCCCAGTCAGGGCACATGCCTGGGTTGCAGGCTGGGTCCCCAGTGAGGACCATGTGAGGAGCAACCATACATTGCTGTTTCTCTCCCTCTCTGCCTCCCTCCCTCCCCCTCTCTCTAAAAAAAATAAATAAAATCTTAAAAAAAAAAAAGAATGCTGAAATATCCAATATCCTGTTCTTGCTCTGAATCTACATCTAGATGGGAAGCTGTTCATGAGGCATCTATGAGTGGGTGTCTTAGGACCCCTGAAAATGAGTGCAAAACAGTGTAAGAAACATGCATGTGCTTGGGTGATATTGTGAAAAAGGACCAATGTTGGGTCAGCTTCCAAAGTTTAAAAACTACTGTGCTGCATTTAAGCTTTTAAAAAATATCTGTTAAACAAATACCACAATTTTACAGTGGAAAGAATATAATCCAGGAGCCACGGGACCCACTGACGCTGCCAGTGCCCACATGAGAGACCAAGCTGAGCTTTCCCAAGTGTTTGAAGACGTTTTAAGTATTACCATCAGGAGACAGAGAAAGATCCCCAAATTTAAGAAGGATATTGACAACGACTAACGATTTCCCCTTAACTGCCAACAAAGAACTAGTTAATGTGCAGTTCAATCCAGGGTCCAAATGGTTTTGCTCTCTTCACACAAGAAATACAGCAAAGGAAATGGGCATTCCTTGTTATAAATCCTTAAGAAGGTTCTATCTACTTCTGCCGACACTGACACTTCTCCAGAGGAGCCTTTGAAATAGTGCAAAAATTTGACAAGACAGATATCTGGAGACTCACACTTTCTTAGAAATAGAATTCAAAGGGTAGATAGAGAGAGTTAAGGGTCAAGGTTTAGAATCTGTAGCCCAAGAATTGCAGACACCATCCGCTAGAATATACTCAGGCCAAGAGTGTGTCCAAAAAGACAGGCATACCCCCTCTTTGGTTTTGGATAAAACCAAGAATTAGTCAACTTTAGAAAATTTTACCAGGGGATAATGACCTTCTAGTAGGCAAGATTTTTTAAAATTACAATAAGTATACACCACAGAAGAAAAAGATTAATAAATTGGAATGCCATCAAAATTAAAAACTTCTCTTTAAAAGACACAGTTTGGGAGATGAAAAGCCAAACTGAAGACTGAGAGAAGATATTTACATCACGCATGGCAATATCTAACAAGAAGCATTTCCAAAATATATATGAAAGTTTACATTTCAGTCATTAAACGAACAAGCCAATCAAGAGTTGGCAAAAGTTGAAACAGACACTCCACAAAAGATAATCACATGGCCAATAAGCACAAGAAAAAAATGTTCAACGCCATCATTCATCAAGGGATGCAAATGAGAACACAGAGGCATACCACTAGAATGACTAAAACTTTAAAAGACTGACAAATGGCATGCGCAAGCAAGGATGCGGAGCGACTAGAATGCCCGGGCACTGTCAGTGGAAGTGTGACTGGCGCTACTGCATCGGGAAACAACTTGGCAGTTTCTCCTGCAGGTAAACACCCACTTACTCTGTGTGTGACCCGGAAATTCCCCTCCGAGAGAAATGCAAACCCATGTCCACCAAAGCCTGTACACAGATGTTCACAGAAGCTTTATTCATAACAGCCTCACACTGGAAGCAACACACATATGCATCAAGGAAAGGTGTATTTATACAAGGAACTATTATTCAGCAATTAAAAGAAAAAATCTATTAATATATACAATATGGACGAATCTTAAAAATATTGAGCCAGCTACATCAACTCTGGTGATTGTATTTATATGAAATGAGTCCTTAGATACAGAAAACAGTTCAGTTCATTGTCTGGTTTGGGTTTTTATGAGGGACTTGACTGCAAAAAGGCATGAGGGAAAAATTAAGGGTAATGAAAATATTTCTTATTTTTATTGTGCTGGAATAACCAAGCACATTTCTCAAACCTCATTAAACTGTACAAGTAAATTTGGATCATTTTATTGTGTATAAAATTTACCTCAATAAAGTTGATAAAAACCCATTATGTAGAGATACTTTGTTTATAAAAGGAGAGAATAAAAAGTTGTAGACAACCTAGTAGCTACAGAGTCTTAGAAGTTCAATCACTGAGGTATTTTGCATCAGGAAAAGAAAACAAATATTTATTAACCTATCAGTACCTTTGTTTTCTCATTGCAAAATAGGGGTTCTACAGTACTTCTTACATAGGACTGCTCTGAGCATCAAAGTAATCAATATAGGTAACATACTCAGAACAAATCCTGAAATGCTAGAACTCAGTGAAGATTGGCTCCAGTAATCATCGTTACTCCCAAGAGTTGGAAACTATACCAGGCCCAGGGAGGGATACAATGGTGAACAGCGTCGATGTTCCCACCTTCAGGGAATTCGGGTTCAGTGAGGAGCAAGACCAGACAATTCTCCATGCACAAGCAGCTGTTGTGGGAGACCAGTGGACGAATTCTCCTTTACAGACAGGGAAGCTCCCAGAATTTATCACATATTTATTTTCTGCCTTTCTGTTGGAAAATCAATGGGTGGGATTGGCACATTGTATATGTGTGTGTGTGTGTGTGTGTGTGTGTATAATATTATATAATATATATTTTATAATTTATATATATTGCAACAAAAAGAACATGTATTTCTTAATAACTTTATTTTACTTGTCTGCTATTTTCATGCTGCTCTTAGAGAAAAGCAAGGGAACTTTTTTCACAGGAGGTCACAAAATGATGACTAGATGTTACTACAGCTCATCACGTCAGACTCCAGAGAGAAGTGAAAAGGGTCAGGACTCTGACCTTGAAGAAGTCACCTGGACGTGCCCGTTGGTCTTGGGTTGAAGGTAAACATTTCCATTTCTACCTTCCAAGACCCAACTGCCATGCTGTAGTAGCTTCCTGTGGCTACTGTAAAAAAATGACCACAAACTGGAAGACAGAAAACACAACATATATACTGTCTCAGAGTTCTGCAGGACTGAAATCCCAATAAATCCAGGCGGAAGCGGAACCATACCTGCTCTGCAGGCTCTGGGAATATAACCCATTTTGCCTTTCCCTTCTAGCTCCTGGTGGCTTCTGGTCGTCTCTAGAATTCTGGTTTATGACTGTACCACTCCAGGCTCTGCCTCTGACTTCACACTGCCTTCTCCTCCTCATCCTCTTCTTCTTTCTTTAAAATCTCACAGAAGGACAATTGTCATTGGATTTAAGGTTTACCTGGATTTAATCCAGGACAATCTCATCTCAAGATCCTTAACTTAATTCCACCTGCCAAGACCCCTTTTCCAAATAAGGTAACTTTCACAGGATCCAGGGATTTGAACATTGACCTACCTTTCTGGGTCTCACCATTCAACCATCTCCCTAAAGCTACCTTTCTACAGTGCTGGGATTTGGGGATAATCCCCACATTTATCACAGCATACAAGTATGATTCCAGGACGGATGAATATTAATTAGCATTGCCAGGAGGGGGGAGGGGGAAGAAAACAGGGAATAATTACAGCCCCATGAGGGCAGACACTCTGTCATTCACTCTTTTCCCAGCACTTACAACAGTGCCCGGCATAGAGAAGGTTTCTGATAGATGTTTATTTAATCCAAGAATCCATACTCATGAACCAGTTAACTCATGAACTGGTCTTTGTATCTTGGTGTCCTGAAAGAATCAAATAAGGACTCATTTAATCATTAAAATTTCTGTAAGGTCCCAAGTAAAGAAACCATAACCAAAAAAAATCTGGAGCTGAGTCCTGGGGTGTTGGCCTAGCTGCAATGCTCCTGGTTGCCCAAGGTGGCCGGAGTTGGTGGGAAGGTGAATCCTGTCATTGGAGACTCAACCGCAGAGGCCAGGGGACCAGAGAGGCTTCACTCTGGGTTCTGGGGGATAAGTGTCCCATTTTCAGCTACCATAAATATACACTCTTCTCACGCTTCCTTTCATACAATAAAGCAGCAGCTGGGGATGATAGATGAGGTCCTTTTTGTAGCTTCCAACTACAGGAAACCATAAATTTTCAAAAAGTAAAACAACAAAAACTAACTCTTCATGGGTTTTCATGTAAAGAGAGAGGATAAGGGGCTTCTAGGAGCATCCATCCTTCAAGTTCTCATCCCCTGTGTTTGTCCAGAACTCTGGTTAGCAGGCTTTCACCCGGAAATTATGAGCTACAGGGAAACCCAGTGATTGGGGCAAACAGATAACAGTCAAGACATTCTCTGAGTGACACTCTCTATGACCTTCTAAGAGACACTTGACCACCCTGTATCTCAATTATTGGCAAATCAGGGACAGTGGTAACACGTGCTGACCCTACAGGGAAGCTGTAAGAGCCAATTACCCACGGGCCACGTCAGTGGAGATTGAAGGATGAGTGCCATCATGTAGTTACCAAGCATCATGACTGGAGTGTGAGTGGTGAATGGAAAGTGGAGGCTTCACAAGGAAATTCGTGGGTCTGCCTCACAGCAGCTTCCTGATAAATTGCCAATGAGCCTTCCTAATTTATCTCAGTCTGCCTGCGTGGTGACTTGTACCAAACAGTCTGCAGATGATGGAGAGGAAGAATGAGGAAGCCAAGTCAGGTACCAAACACTGACAACGTGACATCCAGCACCGCGGAGGAGGTTTCTTCTGAAGCTGAAGTTCGATCACCTTTTACGTTACATCTAGAACGGGGACTGAGCAAGGGCCATGGGAGGAGACTGGCATAGGGCTGGAGAAGAAGGGATAAATTTTGAAGATGCATTTCACCTGGAATCACTAGACAGTGACCTGCAGGATTTAAAGTGGAGTTCATCAGCTTGACTTCTGATGCCCTGAGAGACAGAGGACACAAACTGAGCTGCCAGACCAGACCCTGTAGGCTGATGGCTCTGTGAGCATTTTAATAATGGAGGAAGCCCACTTGGGCCAGACCAAAGGCTGCCTTAAGAATTAAAATACAATCACATAAGCAGTTACGGAGCAAAAGGGCTAGGAGTTTCAGAGAGGGGCTGGAAAAATTAAAGATTGTCTTCAAATCTCAGCCAATATGCCAAGCTCCACCTGGAAACTTTGGTCCAGTGCCAGCTCTGATGAGTTTATTACTAGCTCCCTTGTGTTGTGCAAAAGAGAAAAAAAATGAACTTGCATAAGAAAATAAAGAGAGATTTTTTAATGCCAAAAGAACCTAGGCTACTGGGACAAAAAAAATCCGCTCAATATAAATCTGATTTTGCCAGTTGACCCAAGAAATTTAGGGACTTCGGAGAAAATCCAAAAATCTGGAATACCTCAGAGTGCTAAAAAACACATTGAAGATTATTGGAGATTAAGAAACTATTTGGGAAAGGTTGGGTAGAGATACAGGGTGCAGGAAGTGGTAATTCTTACCATTGTTCGAATACCATTAATTCTGCTTTTATCACCGTTATCATTATTGAGCTCCAATATCAGATGCAATGTTGAATAGTTCAGATGTATTTTTATATTCAGTTGTTGCTACAGCTTTAGAAATTGCACTAAAATTATTCCCATTTTAGACAAGAACAATCTGAGCTACAGAGAGGTTGTAAAGTTTTCTCATAACCACAGAGCTAACACGGGATAAATCTGGGACTCGAACCCTGAGGTTTTGATTCCAGGGCTCTCCTTTAGCAACTACCCTGGCTCTCCCTCCTGAAATGCCTTTCTGGGCAAGAAAACAACTCCTGAGGTAAACAGAATGTCCATCCTACCCAGGCTCATAGCTCAGATGAAATGGGATAAGTGCCCTGAAAATGCTACTAAGAAGATGCTATGGGATTTTGTTTAAAGGACAGAGAAATTCTGTTGGGCCAAGGGAAACAGATGATGCCTAACGAGAGAGGAGAGGCGCAGCTGTAGAGAGTGAACTCTTCACTGGACCTTTTACATAGGTCACTGTCCTCTCGAAAAATCTTCATAAGTCCTATAAAGTACGTAGCATTTTTCAAATGGGAAATGGAAGCAGAGAAATGTAAAATAAGCAATCCATAGTCGGATATAGAAGGGGAGCAATAAGAGCTAGAGTCCCACGTTGAAGCTTTGAACTCCGAAGACCTCATCCTTTCCATCTTACATCTCTTATTTTTTAGAGAGGGGAGAGGAGAAAGAGAGGGAGAGAAACACCAGTGTGCGGTTGCCTCTCGCACACCCCCTACTGGGGACCTGGCCTGCAACCTAGCCATGTGCCCTGACTGGCAATTGAATCAGCGACCCTTTGGCTTGCAGGCAGGCACCCAACTACTGAGCCACACCAGCCAGGGCTATATTGTTTTTGTTTTTGTAATTTCTTTCCCAGGTTTTGGTGTTAGTGTCATGAACACCTCAAAAGGCATTGGGAAGTGTGCTCTGCTCTTCTGTTTTCTGAACGAGATTGCATGCACCTGATGGTCATTCTTCCTTAAATGTTTGAAAGCATTTACTAAAGAGCCACCTGGGCCAGGAGCGTTCTTCCTGTGAAGATTGCTGAGCACAAATTCAGCTTCTTTAATGAATGTAGACTAGTGATATCCTCTGTTTCCTCTTGTGTTAGTTTTGGTAATTTTTCTTTTCAAGGAATGCATCTCAATGAATTGTAATCTAAGGTTATTTATAATATTCTCTTATTGTTCACTCTGTACTTGTAAATTCTGCAGTGATAATGCCTCTATCATTTCAGAAAGCTTGTTAGTCCATTATGTTCCTGATGTTTTTATCTCTGTGGGTCTGACTAGGGGTTTATCAATTCAATAATCTTTTCAAAAAACATCTTTTCACTTAATTTCCCCTACTTTTTGTCTACTTTCTACTTCATGGACATTTGCTATAATATTTATTAGAAAAATCTCTTTCTATATGCTTACTTTGCTTCTCTTTTTCTTGTTTCTTCAAGTAAAAATTAACTAAGTTTAGACCTTTAGTTTCTAATGTAGGCATTTAAGAGGAAACATGTATTTTAAGCATCTCAAAAATGTTAACTTTGTTATTTTATCATCCAGCTCAAAATAACTTTTCATTTCCCTTGTACTTTCTTTCCTGATGTGTAGATGACTTAGAAGTATGTTATTTTCAAATATTCAGAGTTTTCCTACATTGTTTTCTCCTTCAATTCTGTAATCAGCGAACATAATCTGTATAATTTCAGTAATTCTGAGTTTGTTCAGATTTGTTTCATGGCCCCCGTATGGTCTGTCTTGCTGAATGTGCCACATGCACTTGAAGAGAATGCGTATTCTGCATGTCTTTGGGGCACTGTGCTATAAATATCTATTAGGTCAATGTAGTCGATAGTTCTTGGCAGGGTACCTACATCTTTACTCAGTTTTTGGTTGTTTACTTGTTTGTCTATTGCTAAATGACAGGTGTTAACATCCCCAAATATCATTTAAACTTATCTCTCTCTCCTTTTAATTTTGTTAATTTTTGCTTCATCTATTTTTGAAGCTCTGTTATTAAGTGGAGCCACATTTAGAGTTTCCATCTTCGCAATAAATTAACTCACTTAACATGAAGCGCCCCTCTGGATCCTTTGTCTTAAAGACTAACCCGCCTATGTTTGTTGTTTGTATGTTAATTGTTTCTATCCATTTCAGCCTACCTCTTAGTGTATAAATCACATCTATTATAGAGCATAGAGCCAGGGAGGGGTGTTAACAGGTTACCTGCTTTTTTTTTTTCTATTCTGGTAATTTTAGCCTTTCACTTATTTAGTTCACAATGTCTAATATAACTGCCGATGTGATCTGATTTAGTTCTACCATTTTATTTTTTGTTTTCTTTATCCCTATTTCTATCTTTGTTCTTCTTAACTTCTCTTGCATCATTGGAATATTTCATTAGAATTCCATTTCAATTTATCTATTGGCTTTTGGTTATACACCTTTGCAATTTTTTAAAGTGGGTCCTCTGTGAATTACAATATAGAGCTTTGGCTTCTCATGGAACACTTTGACTTAATATTGTACCGTTCGTGTAAAATGTGAACATCTGAGAATTGAATAGAACCATCTACCACCCCACCGTGTTGTCTACGCCACAGTTAGATGTAGAACATCTATTTCTATCATGAAACTGGTAAGAAAATGTTACAGTTTTTGCTTTCAATAGTCAAATTATTTTTAAAAAATAAGAAGAATATATTTATACAATATTTATCATTTCTAATGAGTATCCTTCAGGTAACATTTTCCTATAACTTGAAGAATTTTTTTTAGCATTCTTTATAGTCTATGTCTGCTGGCAGTGCATAGTCTTAGTCTTATTTCATCTTGAAGTGTCTTTAATTTGCCTTTATTTTTTAAAGCTATTTTCATGGGATGTAAATTGCTGGGTTGACGATTTTGCTTTTCTTTTAAAGATGTTTTCTCACTGTCTTATGGCCTTGAGAAATTAGGAATTGTTACTTGCAATCTTGAATTGTTACTTCCCTGTATGTTGTTGTTGTTTTTTCTCTAGTTTTTAGGGTTTTTTTTTTTTTTTTCATTTTTGGTTTTCAGTAGTTGGAATGCTTCTTAGGCATGGTTCACATCTTAATTATTCTGCTAGGAGTTCATTGAACTTCCTGATTACCATATTTATGTTTTTGACCAAATTTGGAAGAATGTCCACCATCCATTCTTCAAATTTATATCAAGGGAAAATCCACATAACATAAAAGTAACTATAAAGTGTATAATTTGATGGCAATCAATATATTCTCAATGGTGTATAACCATGACCTCTAACTAATTCCAAAATATTTTGATCTCCCCCAAATGTAATCCTGTACCTATTAAGCCTCCTCTTCACCCAGCCCCTGACAACTACTAATCTGTTTCTGTTTCTTGGATTGACCAATCTATTTTGGATATTTCATATAAATGAAATTATATAATATCTGACCTTTTGTGTCTGGGCTTCCTTCATTTTTATGACTGGATAATATTCTACTGTATATCTATACCACACTTTATTTCCCACTCATCTGTGGGTAGACATTTCAATTGTTTCCAACTTTCAGCTATTGTGACTAGTGCTTCTATGAGCACTCATGGTACATCAACAAATGCCTCTTTTTAATTCTTTTCTTCAGTGGCTGTGCAATCTGACATTCCCACCAGTAATACACACGGGCTGCAATTTCTCCACATCTTCATCAACACTTTTATTTTCTGTATACATACACACACATGCACACACAATCCTAGTAAGTGTGAGATGGTATATCATTGTGGGTTTGATTTGCATTTCTCTAATAACTAAAGAGATTAAGCACCTTTCATGCACTTTTTGGCCATTTGTATACGTTCTTTAGAGACATTGAAGACCTTTGCTCATCTTTAAACTGGGTTGTTTATTTATTATTGATTTATAAGAGTTATTTACTTATTAGTATTAGATTCTTATCAGATACATGATTTGCAAATATTTTTCTCATTCTATTGTTGACTTTTCACTTTCTTGATAATGTCCTTTGGTGCAGGAACATTTTTAATTTTGATGTAATCTAATTTATATTTGTTTGTTCCTTGTGCTTTTGTGTCTTCAGTTTTCTCCTGAACATTGTATCTGTCTTACGCTCTGCAATTCCAGGTGCGCACACACAGACTTGGCCTTGGGTCTCAGGTCGCAGGGCTCTCTCCTCTGCAGAGTCTTCCCTTTGTCATCTCCGTTCTGTTTAGCCCTCCCCGCCCCACAGTAATTTTTATTTTCCTTTACATCATTACACATAACTGCTTTAAAATTCATGTGTTCTGATTCTAGTTTGTCTTAGTAGATGGTTTATTCTCTTAAGAATAGATCATATTTTCCCAGTTCTTCAAATATCAAGCAATTTTCTAAGATATCTTAAAAGGTGATATTATGGACTCCAAAAAAATGAACACTTTTGTTTGTTTTAGAAGACAATTAACTTGGTTGGATTCAAGGTACAAATTATCTTTGGGGTAACAGCTCCAATCTATGTTCAGCTCTAATCTCATTTAGCTGTACTGCTTTAATTCTGCTCCACGTATATGTAGTTCCATGGTGAGCCAGCGATGCGGGTAGAATTTATTTACAAAATCGGGGTCCTTCTCTCTCTCACTCTTTCTTTCTCTGGACTGCCCCCCTTACTTTCTAGTAGTTGTAGTTCCCCTGCACTCTGTCCCCTGGTTCTTTGTGCCAGAAATTCTGTCTGTTTTTATCTCAGTTTTAGGCTCTCACCATTTAGATTAACAGCTAAGATAATGGGAAATTCATCCCAGTCCATTCCCTTCTTGCAAGTTTTGACTCTCCTTCAGAGTATGCCTGTCTTGTTCACTCTCCGGTACCTCCAGGTATTTTTCTGTTTTGGACAGAGTGTAAAGGTGTTACTCACAGGAGGTGCATCCACCTGGGGCTTACTCTCCCATACCAGAAACAGAATTGTTTCATAGCTTTTTGAAAATATTTCTATCACAACACTTATTATGCTTTGCCTTTTGGTCCTATTAGATGGTACTCTTTTTGAGCATAAAGATTCTGTCTTCTTTTAGAGGTATAATCTTTTTATTGTTTAACGAATTCCTTTTGGGAACTCCCATACTCTCTTCTGCAATGATATCTCCATCACACAGACCTGTCTGTTGCACTAGAGATGTGGGCACATGGTCTGGGTAGGATCCATCACAGCCCTGTTTTAGGGGATTTGGCCACTTGAAGACAGTCTATATCTCCTTGTGTTATTGAAATCTGAATGGACTGTGTAAGCCAGAAATAGCCAGTGTTTTGTTTCGCTGTCATGTTGAGAGAAACTTCCCAAGATGAACCCTGGCAAAAGGGACAAAGAGCTCAGAAGGAAGACAAAGGGGAAGAGAGCAGATCCAGATGGCATCATGTCACTCTGGAATTCCACCTTTCTTAAAGCAAACTGAATTCCTGTGACTTCCAAACTATGAGAGTCATAAAGATTTATGAGAAGAGAGTTTAAGTTGGGTTTCTCATACTTAGAGCATCTATAATACTGGATCCTCCGTACCTGGCACAGTTAAATACCTACCTCAGATAGAAAATAAATACTTGGATGAGGAACGAGTGACAACAGGTAGATATGTTCTACTGCTAAAAAGGGGCTGCCCCTGAATGAGCACGGTGCAGGCAGCCTAGATTATGCCACTGAAAGGGAAATCAAGCCAACTGAAGTCCACCGTTCAATATTGTTCAGAGCTGACCTGACCCTACTGTGGAAGCCAAATCACCTTTTTTGCCTCTGCCAGCATCTAGGTATGCAACAAAACGCTCAGTTTTGTGCATAGCCTTGTTGTTAAATATGCTCAACTTCAATAATAAGAATAGAGCGGTGCTATATCTATCTGTTTCTTTTTTTACTGCTTGCTCCTAAGTGTTGCATTGCAAAAAGCAAGCCATTTGGCAGAGTGCTTGATGCCCTCTGTCCTAGTATCTCCACCTTGGCGCAGTCAGAAGCCAAGTCTCCGCCGTCTCTGTCAAACCTGCGAGGACAGGGCCATTGTTGGGGGACGTATTGTTCACAGGGCAGGACGCCTCACTCACAGGGTCCATCTCCAGGAACATTTACAACACCAGGGGCACCACAGCCAGCTGAGTTTGTGAACGCTCTTTTCTTAACGTCTTGCCAAGAATTCAGTCTGTTTCTGGTTCCTGCAGACTAAAGACTAACCAAAGCTGTTGCTGTGTTATCATTATAAAAGACGAAGCCACACAGCCATATGTAAGCTCCCCTTTATATGGTAAAATGTCACCAACTGACAGACCAAGAGCTTAGAAGATGGCACCGGAGTGGTCAACGTGCCCACTAGTCTTCAGTGCAAGTTGAGCACCTGGCGGGTGATCCCTAACCTATTCTGTATGCTTTTAGTGATAGCAGCGGCAATGGCTTCTTGAGAAGTTTCAACTGTTTTTGATTGATCCGAGACTGAAATCCAATAGCAGAAACTGTGGAAATAAAATTTTAAAAGAAATAAAATGTGGGTGTAAAATTGCGACTGTGATAAATGGATATTGTTTCTGATATATAGAGAACTCATAAAAATTATTAAGAACAATCCACCAAGGATCTCAGAATATCTAATGGATAGGAAGATAATTCTTTAAGAGGAAGAGAGAGAAATGGAATCTACATTAAAAAATTAATAAAGTCATATAAATGAGGAGATACAATTTCTCTATCCATCATATTAGCAAAGATGCAGAAGCATTATAAACAAGATTAGGGTGAGAAAAAGATGTTTTTACCCCAGGAGGTGAATGTACAGAATTTGCATTCTGCATGTTCATTTATTAATTTACTCTAGAAAAATTCTAATTGATAAGAATATACACAACTACAAGAGGAGGAGGAGGGAGAGAAGAGGGATGGGGAGGTGAAAGAAGAGAAGGAGGAGAAAGACAACAGGGCGGGCTTGAGTGAGGAGGAGGAGGGGAGAGAGGAGGAAGACGGTGCTGGGGACCATGTGGTGCTGAAAATAAGTCTGAAAATGATCAGCCTGAGGAGCATCACCACACTTTGAAATTTATCTATGAGTCAACGAACAGGGAACATTACTGCGAAGAAAACAGCACCTTGCCCTCATTGCTCACTGGATCCTTTCCTTGAAATTTTGTGCAGGTGCGGGAGCACAGCCCGATGACAATGACCTTGCTTGCTTTTCAGAGCTTCAGAGACGGCTGCTCTGACTGTCTCCCGAAGAAAGGCACGCAATAACTCTTGGAACCTGGCGTCTCCTTACGTTGTGGAGAGGGTGAAGTTTGTATAAAGAGACAATGGCACCTTTTTCAGCGGAAGCAGAAAGCTGTTTTATGGTTGTATGGAAATTTAATTATGTGAAGACAGGTGTAGGTAGATTGTTAATAGCCAAAAGGGTAGAGTGTGCTGACTCGTAAAACGTGGTCTCTCCGTTTCGCTCTGTTTTCTGATGTGGGAGCCGGAACTGTCAAAGCCACATTTGTCCTTTGCCACCGGGGTCGCCATTAGGCCCTGCTCAGATGGGTGCCGGAGGGGCGAGCCACTCAGGGACTAGAGGAGCAGCACCTGCCCCCGCCTGCTCTGCTCTGTTCCTGCCGCCGCCGCAGCACTGGTCTCCGATGACAGCCTGTGCCAGCGGCACCGCGTGCCTCTTGCTGTCCTCCTGCCTCCCGGAATCAGCCTCACTGCACTTTGTCAGGATGCAAATATGAGCCCAGGCAGCATCCTCTCCACAGGGACCTTCAGGCTCTTAAGTCTTTTTTTTTAAATCCTCACCCGAGGACATTTTTTTTCATTGTTTTTAGAAAGAAAGAGAGAGGAAGGGGAGAGACAGATCACTTTACAGGACGATGTTCCATCGACCAGAGCCCCACCAGCCAGGGCCAGGCTCTTTATAACCCCCACTTCTTTCCTTCCCTCCTCCCAGCCTGCAGGTACACTCACTACCTCTGTGATACCTCAGTGCCACCTTTTTGGGGTGCTGCCTTATTTTAAATGTTCTCTTGTCAAAAGGAATAACTCTCCGGACTGAACCCAGGGTGATGCGATGGTGGCAGTAGTGACGCCTGTTTCACAGAACTGTTAGTGTGTGTGCATGTGTATGCGTGGACACACACACACACATAATACACTCTAAATCCCTAAACAACTCTATAGAATTATGCTGTACATATCACATATAGTTTACACAATATACTTAGCATTTTATATGGCACACAGTGCGTGCTCCGTAAATATGGGCACTTTTTTAGTAGTAATTCCATAAGGGTAATAGCATTGCTTTGAGATCTGGCATCTTGATGCAGCCAAGTTCGGGCTGACTTTGGCGAACAGGGTACATCCTAACTGCAAATTGCTAGGCACCGAGGAAGTGAGAACCACGCGTATAAAGGAGGTAGGTGAGTCTACCCACGTGCTCCGAAATGAGAAACGTCAAAGTTGTTTTAATTAACTGAGCATGCCTACGTAATCATCCCCTTTTGGCCAGATGGAATAGGGAAGCCCAGAACCTCGCCATCCCAGGAGAGCTTTCAAACAAACAGAAGAGAAACGACTAGGCACTGACCTCTGGCTGCGGACCAGCGAACTCCCACTGTCATCCCAGCCGCGCTCCCCATCATTCTAGTGAGTCAGGCGTTATTATTCCATTGTGTGGATGGAGCAGCAAAGACTCGGGAGGTCCCACAGCTTGTCCTGGGTCACACGTGTTAGCAGAGGCAGAGCTAGGATGCGAAGCAAGATTTGCGTCTACAGAAGTGTAAGTGCCGTCAGGAGGGAAACTGCAGGGCGTGCGCACCTGTGCGGGAGACTGCAACAAACCTGAGAAGTCGGGGGTGAAGCCCACACGATGTAAGAGGCTTTTCACAATCCCATGGGAAAAACTCCGGGCGGCTGGCTCCAAACCGAATGAAACTTGACCGCTCGCCCAACGGGGCTGTGCTGTGCTCAGGCCGGTCACTCGGCTGACTCTGAGAAGCCGACCCTGCTCTTCTCTCTAATGCACGATTCATCCTGGGATCACCATGCCCCGCTCACTCGGAGGGGTGACCCAACTTCAGTCACGCGATCCGCTGGCTTCTGTGAATTGTGAATTCCGTGGAATTTTTAAACTAGCACCTTCTGCTCCTGGAAGAATGAAACCCGTTCGTCACTGAAGGTTCGTGGCGAGGAGACACATAGTGATGTTTTCATACTGAGCAGGAAGAAGGAGAAGATTCGAGGGCGCGGTGCCTGCCGTGCTGTCGCCGGGAGAGCTGGGGCAGGAAGACTGCGATGGGCGTCGTGTGCAGGGAAGAATAACTGGGCCTTCCTGTAAGAAGTTTTCCCCAAGGGTTCTAATGACCTTACTGCAGTAAAGCGATTCTATGTGGGCAAATGTTATAGGAACACGATGTGCTGTAAGATGCCGGTGGGCCGTGCGAAGGAGGGCTTTCCCTCCTTCCCCCGTGAAGGTTCGTCCACCGGGGCTGCGAGCGAGGAGACTTTCCCGCATGGGACAGGGTTTGGGCCTACTGACAGGGGCGCGTCCCACACCAGCGGCCCCAGGGAATGCAAATTAGCCACTTTTAACTACCTTTTTTGAGTGTTCACTCTGCCTTAGTCTCCGGGAAGCACTGTATTAGTCACAATAGACTAGATTACTCTGTGATGACAAATACACACACAATTCCAGAAGCTAAAGGCCACAAAGGTTTTTCCCTGTTTACACAGAGTCTTCTCTGGCTTCTCGGCTGGCCAGGCTTCCATGCCCTCGTGGTAGCACCCGCAGCAATGCGTGCTTCCGCCCAGGAAAGGGCAGGCTGGGAAGACCGGCCCCAGCAATGAAATATGCCTACCTAGGAGCGACACCCACCACTTATCCTCGGACCCCGCTGCCTGCGTCACTGACGCCTCTCAGTTTCAAGGGCGTGGGAAAGTGCAAACCTCCCCAGTGATTAGAAATAGAAAACTGGGTAATGGCGACGAGCAGCACTGCCCACCCACAGACTTCTACATACACGTCTCGTTCAAACTCTCCACACCCCTGTGATGTGAGCATCGTGGTATGTTCTTCTAACAAAGAAGGAACTTGAGTCTTAAAGTCATTGTATAAATTTCCTGGTGTCATACATCTGCAAAGGTGGCAAAGCTCAAACACAGGTCTGCTAACCCTACAGACAAACGTTTAATCATTATGCCAACCTACCTCCCTGGATGCAGACGGGCATCTGAAGGGACTTCTACCTTCTGCCATGATTATTCTTCTCAGAAACATGCCCCCCGCCAAGAACAAAGCTTCAGAAAAGTCTAAGATAACTCTGAATCTCTAATCTCTGCAAAAGAGAGAAACAACCCAGCCGGACCCACACTAAAAAAGTTGCAACAGGTTACTGAAGCTTTTTAATTTCTTTACATTTTTTTTCTGGTACCCTTTGCATTCTCCAGATGATGAGTAGTAAAACCTTTCAAAGAACAAAGATACTGTGAACTTGTCTTTGGGTGCAGCAAAGATGGCAGTGTGTGGGGAGAGGACACCATTTCTTGGTGAAATGAGAACCCCAAGGGACAGAATGGGGTTGGCAGGACTGAAGGAGAAATGCAGCAGACAATGTTCCTTGGGTGCGCTGCCTGGTCTGGGAGATGCACCTGAACTTCACCAAGGCTCTGCACCTGGCCCATCAGCATTAGGCCTTGGCTTCGTTTTCTGAGCATTGAAATGGGAGGGCGAGGTGTCTGGTGCTCGCTCACAACCTGTGTGACTCATTCACCAAGACGCCAGCTGGGGTCTTCAGAATCAATTCAACAGTCATTAGGTGCCCGTTATGCCTAAGGCACAGCACCAGCTTGAAAGAATTTATAACCCCATAAAGCAGATAAGACGGTAAGGAGCACCAGGAAGGATAAACCACAGATTCAAGAAAGGTCCAAGCAAAGTGAAATAAAAGAAATTGATTTCATCTGGGCAGAAAGACCAGAATGAGTTCATAGAAGCGTCTGTACTTAAAGTGGGCTTCGAGGTGAGGGCAGGAGTGATACTCATAGGGAGCGAAAAAGCCAAAGCCTAGAAAATAGAGCAAAAAGCATCAGAAAATGAGTGGGCATGAAAAGGCTGAGGATGAATTTGAGAAAAAGTCAGTGACCCACTTTGGACAAAGCATCCAATTCATAAAAAATTTATAAAAAGATTTGTTTGGAAAGCGGTGTTGAGACTAAATCACAGAGATGGCTGAGAAGTTTCTCCTATGAGAACCTGACCCCTTGAGGTTTAGCACATTAAGTCCTAGACACCTGCAGTGAAACGCACGCAGAATACGCGAGGCTGCCCAAGAACAAGAAGCCAGGTGTGAAGTCAGATGGCCTGGGTTTAAATGACCAATCTACCACTTAATCACTATGTAACTGTGAGAAAATTATTTGAATTGCCTGCCCTTCATTTTCTTACCTCTGGAATGGGGGTCATGGTAATTAGGAGTCGTGGAGGCTTCGTCTCTATGAGACATGTGCAGCAGAGGAAGCAGTCCCTGGATGCTAATATTATTACTAATTTACTGCTTTCATTCCTTGACACATACTATCTTCTTCTTCATTAGGGAGATGGCAGTAACTGACACAATATTAATTTCCCTGTGGGAAAGACTGGTCCTCAGAATGAATGTCAATTTCACAAACAACTCCCTAAAATACAAGCTATCTCAAATCTGCCAAAGACATAGAAATCACGTACAGGCTGGAAATGGGCAAGGATGATGGGCAAAAAAAAACAACAACACCAGGACGAGAAACACAACGTCGCACACTGGAGCGCTGTGCTGCACACTGCTTGCACTCTCACTGCGCAGCTCCCCAACCAGCACAGCGGCAAACTAAGTGTGCTCGTGGGCAGACTCCACAGTGCCGGGGGCTGCCCGGAAGGAGCTCCGGGCAGAGCAAGGGATTTAACCATTATCGGTGTCACAAGGGACTTGACTGCGTGAAAGGGCTGGCTGTAGATTGGGTGTCCACTCTAGAAAACACATGTGTGTGCACATGGGTGTGAACACACACACACATTCTCATGCCCCGTTCCATTATTAGCTAGAGGCTAGGAAGTTCATCTTTTTCTGGGCTTGTCTCATAATGCTTTTCCAGGCCCTTTGTGACCCCAATTTAGGGGGAAGCATAAAAGTTACCTAAATGACTTGACTGTAGAATTCAGAAAATAGTATTATTATTGTTAAAAAAAAAAAAAAGACAATTTGTTCAATTCTCCCAAATGCTGTGACTTTCGCCAACACTAATTAATTTCCTTCAAATGTGGCCACCTGTCACTTCATTTTACTTCAATTTTGGCTACAAAGAGCTAAGTCATCATAACAATGGAAAACTTTGTCTTAAAGTTTTTTGATTATCCAATTTAACAGCTAATAGGAAAAACTGGTTCAAGATAGAACAGAATAGTAAGAGTTACAGGTTTGGACGAACATTTAAAAGGAATTATTTAGTTATAGGAAGGTTGAGCGGGCAACATAGTAATCAAGTATTTTTTTTTCACTTTACGTGAGAAAAAAGTAACATTCATTGAATTTCTCATCCATTTTACATACGGTGCCACGGGCCTTATGTATATATTGCTCTCTTATCAGCATAGGGGCATATTTAGTAAACGAGGGAAGATACATTATTTACCTGAGATTAATTACTTAGAGGATGGCAAAGACAGAATGCAGTTGATTAAGTAGGTTATTATCAGAGAAAATGTGTTTGATTAAAAAGTTACATTACTTCAAAAAACTGGTTGCTCCCTGGTATTTACTGTATTGGCATTTGACATTTGCGAAACTAAACAAAACAGAAAACATCTTAAAAGACATTTAAATTAGACACACATACATCGTGAGCTAATATGAAGTCAGAAAAATAGTTCTTAAATATCATTCATGATATAAAGCCGCACGTGGGGGTCAGGAATACCGAGACCCAGAATAACGCCGGGGGTGGGGGGTGAGGGGCTGCCCGCAGGCTGCTGCCAGCCTGCTGCTGACAGAATTGTTTGTGCTGAAATTTCAGTCACTGTCAGCCGGCTCACTCTCTCCACTCTTTTCAACTTTGTGCTCCCTCACCAAATATATCATGTCAAACACGAGTAGTAGTAAAAGTCCATTCTCCATGTTTGTATGAAATTTAATTTCTCTTCTTCCCACCGCCACATTCCCAAACGCCTGAACCACAGATTGGAGGAAGGACCACCAAGGTTTCCTATCAGGGAGTAAGCGGCACAAGACCAGATAAGCCACACATGAATGTGTTGCTTAAGCAAACGTGCAGAGTCATCGTTGTAAAATTTTAGAATTTGAAGTCATCTTAAAGAGCACTGAGTCAGGGAGCCCAACTCTGAGGATGGTCTCAAGCCAGATGCACTAACGTCATGGTTTGGGGCCTTTTCCATTGCATTTCCTCCTTGCCTCCTGGCTTGCACCTCCGGAAAACAGTCCAGCTCTGTCCCATGGAAAGGAAGACCTAGAGGCACACACATAATTAGAAGGCTGAACTTGAAATCCCTAAAGAAATATGGCTGCTTCTAACAGCTCCAGTGAATTGAGTTTGCTGAAGGGTCCTCTAGCCAAGGGCAAGGAGAAAGGGGATCTTGTTGATGGCTAAATGATCTTTTTAGAATTTATTAATATTTATTTGGAAGCTGCTACTTGGATAAAAGAAGGAAAGAAGGCATCCACCAGGTTTGCTCTCTGCTGTAGGGCCCATCTGGTGTCTCAGGCATGCCCGCCAAATGACGTGATTAAAATAGCACCTATGAAGGGCTGCTCCTTTTATAAGTTGAAAATCTGTCTGATTTTTCACATTCTCACAAATCAATGTCTAGAGAATAAGTTTATAAGTTAAAAAATATGTTCTCTGTTGCTGTTTCAAGTTATGCTTAAATTAGTCCTAAGTCTCATTTGGAAGACTTCAGGTTTTCCCAGACAGGATGCTACGGACCACAAGGGCTGGGCCTTCCCTAAAGGTGGACATTCCCGGTTTTTCTTGTGCAGTTCAGTAAACCCCTTCCTCTGTTGTTGAGCCTGCGATCTGTCTTTTACTGTTGGGATTCCTCAGTCTCGAGACCATCTCCCATGACCCCAGTTTTTCTCCTTTTTCTGGATTACTTTCTATTGCTCCACATGTCACAGAGTATAGTGATTGCTCCTCCTCAGGGACTGAGGATCTGTTTCCTGCTCTTCCATCTGCCCCGAGCGTCCAGCACAGTGGCCGGTGCACAGAAGTCCTCCACCAGTGCCGGCTGCATTGAAATGTTTGGACGCAGCTTGTCCCTCCGACCGGAAAGGGCAGCATAGCACACGAACAGTGGGTGAAGCATGGGTCGGCACTCATAACTAATCTTAGGAACCACGTAAGAAAGAATGACTGCCCTCATGTCAAGGACTCATCGACTTCATTTAGTATTTATGCATGGATTTCACTCCATTCAGAAATACTAAAAATGGCCCCGGGGAAAAGTTTTCCTTCAAATCTTTGTACATTAAGACAGGGCATTAGGCTACTCATCAAAGATAGAGTTTCTGTATGTACATTTGCAAGGTTAAAAATACTCCTAGAACAGGATTTACGGTTTAAGCTTAAGCAAAAGCGTAGAATCATAGTTGTAAATGTTTAGAATTTGAAGTGATCTTAAAGACTACCAAGTCCAATGTCTTATTTTTATAGTCCAGAAGGCTAACATCCAAAACGAATGAATAACTTTTAAGGACACAAAGCCAGTTAATGAGCGATAGGACTCTCTCCCAAGTCCCCTGGTGTGCAGCTGAGTGGGCTTGTGCTGGCCCTAGTATGGTGCCAGCACCCTAGAGGGAACAGAGGGTCACAGAGGGACAGAGCTCTGTTTCTGACGTTGCGGCCCAGAATAGAACCCACCGAAACAGCGGGGAGGCTGGGGCTGGTCTCCCATCCCCTACCCCCAAGCGGCTCTGGTACAACTGTAGTCAGAGCGGATAGGCATGGGGACCCAAATCTGTGTCCATTAGATTAGTCCGAGAACACAGGACCCATTTGGGGCCAATCAAATGTGGGACAGAGAGCCTCTCCTCAATAACATGAGCAAAAAGGATGCCTGCTTAGGGGCCGTCTACAGCCAGTTTTCCCACCCCATGGAGAGAGTCTCTCGGTAGCAGGAGAGAATGAAGCCAATGGGTTGGGAGGGAAACAAAAGAAGCAATGCTAGTAGACAGCGACACTGTATGTGATAACACAGTTTGGGCCCCTAGATCTCACCGTGCTGGAAGTCCATCTGACCTTGAACTTCCCAGCCACATGAGCCAGTACATGGTTTTTCAGCTTAAAAGGTTCTAAGATAGGTTATTCACATTTTCAACAGATAGGGGGTCCTAATACAAATATTTAGGAGTCTGTTTAATCACTATATATGTAAATATCTGAATACAACACTAAATCACAAATGTTTTAATGTCAAAACTGTGAATTTTACATTGCAAAGGCTCACGTCAGAGACAAAGAGAACTAGTAGTCGGAGAATTTTTAAAAAGGCATTTGAAAGGAGGTATTTTTAAATGATACATTTTCTGAATGTACATCCCTTTGACCATCCTTTGATATATAAGGCTGTATTCCTGAGAACAGTCTCAGGATTGGCTGTTCTTGCAAAAACCACACCCCAGATGCATCTGCTACTATTTCTAGTCTCCACTTCCTTGAAAATAAAGCAAGAACTGAAAAGCAATTATGTATCAGTCTAAGTACAAAAGTCTTCTGAACTTTTTAAGTTTTTCCCTAATTTTTTTCTTCCCCTCCCCCAAATTTTAAATGCAGACTTGCACCCACTTGATTTGTCAGCATTTTTTAATGACACATTTATTTAGTTTTTTGAGTATTCAGCTTGTATTTTAGACAAATAATTCTGTTTCTTTGCACACGCATTTTGTCGGTTATAAGAATTATATAATTACAAGAACAAGAAAAACTGGCAGAGTCAGGCTTGGCCACAAACAAAACTGACTCTTTGGAAGCACAGAACTCAGCCTGTTGGGAGGAAGTGCAGGTCACAATGGGGAGGAGTCTTAGGCCGTGATTCTCAACAGGTGCGCCACAAGAACGGGTAAGCACGCAGTATCTGGCTATTTAGTCAGGGTCACTGAGCTCTTTTCCGTAGCACACAGGTGGTGAACACAAGGCCCGCAGGCCAAATCCGGCCCTCCTCCTTGTTTTGTCCGGCCGGCACCTTGTTTCTACCATGCGGCAGCGCCGAGCTCTTGCTTAACTGTTAAGGAGTAGTTACATTTATACAGCCCTAAAATTACATTCAGCCCTTGGAAGGTAACCAGGAGGAGGATGTGACCCGGGTGAAAATGCATTTGACACCCCTGCCTTAGATTGTCAAATTAAAAAATGACAACAGCCCAAACAACAGTAGCCATCTAGTGTCAATGAATCAAAATTATACCTGTTTTTTTGGTCAGATCAGCAAAAAAATATGTTTTTTGGTGTGCTGCACAATTTCAGTAATTAGTTTATGTGTGCCGTGAGATGACAAAGGTTGGAAATCGCGGGTCTGCGGTTTCGGGAACGGTGCCAAGGGCATCCGACACCCCCGCTCTACGAGGGACAAAGAGAGTGCAGGTTCATCCATCGCGGTGGTTAAGCTGAGGTTGGGTACGAAGACAACTTTTAGTACATCCCGGTATTCCTCACTCTTAGTATAGTACCAGGCACGTATTAGGAGCTCAATAATGTTTGTTGAAGGAAATAACCAATTCTACAAATATTTCTAGAGCAAAGCTTTGCCCTAATCATAGACGGGAAAACAAAAAAAGTATAAATTGATTTGTCTGCCTTCACGGAGCTTATGTGTAGCAAGGAAAGAATTGAATTTGGTTGCCAGTAGCAGAGACCAGAAGCATTATAATGATTGTAGGTGTTCATGCTGATACATAATTCGGAGCCCCAGAGCTTAGCAGCCCAGGACGAGAGCATGGTGATTCTATGAAACTGCCAGAAGCCAAACTTTCTTTTATCTTTTGCTTTAGTAACCCAGAACAAAACCACCTCATGAATCATACAGGCTGCTAGAGCTTCAACCATCAGACCAAATTCCAGATTGGCACATTTTTAAGTCGGTTAACACCTTTCAAGACTTTGCCTTCCTGCAACTTTTTGTTTTCATGTCATTCGCACAACTTGATTTCATGGCCACACTTAGCTAGAAAAAAACCCGGGAAATGTCTTCTTTTAACCAGAATCATCGCCACAAAAATAAAACTCGGATTCTGTTGCTAGTGAAAAGGAGCAAATAAGTTCTGAGGGGCCACCAACCCCTCTCTTACACTGAAAGATACTTGCTTAGTTACATGAAACTTTAAATTCTTCATGAGGACACCAGACTAATGGACAGGATGTTAAAAATATTTTTATTAAAAAAAATGCTAAGTTAGTGCAAAGGGAAATTAAATGGGGAAGAACATTGCCCCTGAACTTGAAGTAGAGAACTGAGTAATAGAAGACTCCTGAAGCCCTCATTATTGTCTTACCTAATTCAAAAACGCCTTGGTTGGTACAGAGCTTTCAGGCACATTTCAATGAAAAAATTAGTTGAGAAGCTACCTGCATTAGAAAGGCAGGCACACGTGGTTTGGGATGAAGAAACGGCCCATGTCACAGCCTGTTTCTCAAACGTGACTGCAACGGCATCCCCAGCGTGTGCATTTCTGCCCCCAGACACACCACATGTGTGCCCTGGAGAAGGGAATTCCAAAGATTCTGAAATAACTGGAGCCTCCGAGAACAATACACACCATGCGTGTCTGGCCGCCTCCATCCTCTGGCAGCCCTTCCCGCGTCCATGAGCAGTTTTTGATTTTTAACCTCAGGACATACTGTGTTTCTCAGGTCACTATCCCCCACCCCTTTCTCTGCAGCAACATGCTCACCCAACGGTTCTTCTCGGATCCTGAAAAACTTGTGAAAAAGAAACAACGCCAGACTTTCTCACTGACATCATCCTGCTCCTAGTGGCAGGTCTGGAAAGCCTGTGCATGTTAACTTTGGTGTAAAAAAAAAAAAAAAAAAAGGACTTTCTTTGATGTTCAAACTGTCAGAAATACTGCGGAGGGCCTGGACTTGTAAGAAGATGTGGTTTCTTGTTTTGACAATTCTGGTCCCTCCTCCTCCTCCTAAAGCCCGCAGGGTTCTAAAAACATGGATGATGTGTGAGGAAAAAGAATCTTTCATCTGCCCTTTGGAGCCGCCATTCCCACCCTCTGGGGCCTTCTCTTTCTGATTTATTCTGAGATGCACCTTCCCTTTCACCTTCTGAAGACATTCTGTGGCAGGGATTTATTGTTTCAATTTCAATTAATTTTGTTTTGAAAATCTCCTGACACTATTTTATGGCTAAAGACACTCCGGGGTGTGGCAAACCGGGGGCTGCGAATTACTGAGCTCTCCGTTCAAAGAACATGGCGTTGCTCCTTTATGAGAAAACCCAGAGAGAAAAGAGTAGAAGCTGGTATTCGCGAGACAACCAATTCTCCAAAGAGACCCCAAATTAGTTACCAACTTTGCCCTCTTAAGTGGGAAATTGGGAAGAGAAAAAACAACTCGAGGGCACTCCTGCTAATTTTTTCATTTTTAAAGAATGCTTTCTTTCTTTTCCAAGACAAAAATAAAGTAAAGGAAGAAAGTTCTCCAAATTTTTGGTTGGGGATGGCAAGGGATATTTATATCTATAATCTTGAGCCTGAAAGGTGTAGTTAAGTAGTTTTTGAGCTGCCCTTTGGGACCACTTAGCCAAGCAGAATGCTAGAGGCTGTCAGGGAAAGGCCACCATCCTGGCCTAAAACAGAGAGAGAGAGAGAGAGAGAGAGAGGGAAATATATATATACACACACACACAGAGAAAGAGAGAGAGAGAAAGAAAGGACACAAAACTATGATCGTGAGTTCAGAAACTGTGATTTTACTATTAAAACCATACTGCCATTAACGAGCTCTATAATTATGGGCAAGTCAGTGTTTGTCCCATGAGAAGGCTAGCTGATCCTGAGGTTCCTCTGAATCCTAAATTCTATGCTCAAATGACTCTCATAGTCTCAGGTATGTCTAGAGGAGAGGAAAGAAACTGGCTTTTGAATTCCAAGAATTACAATGGCCTTGGACAAAAGCAGGTATCCTTTACTTTCAAATACTCTTTTGACCAAATGAGTGAAGCAGAACTTTAAGGATGGATGCGCTCTTCCTGTTTTGCTTTATACAGAGAAGAGAGAGTAATTTGTGTGTCCCGAGTAAAACTTAGTTGGAGCGAGGAACAGAAATGATATAACCTGAGAGCTTGCTCGGCAAAATGCTTCGTGCTCCAGGTTCTGGGGGAGGTCTGGCACATAGTTCTGCCTGAGCTGCTGTGGAACCAGGGATGGAAGCATCGGAAACTGTTCTGTGGAGACCAGCGACCTCAACCATAACAAAATCATTAGGTAGACCTTTTCCCATAGGCCAAGTACAGGCACTTCTAGAACCGTTACATTCATTTCTTCATTTGTCAATCCATTCTACCAATATTCATTGAGCATTTACTAGATGCCAGTCTCTCTGAGAGACTCTGGAGAAATGCAAAGAGGCAGAAGGAATCAAGAAGCATCCATTCTCTATAGGTGGAGGTAGACTGACTAACAGAATAACATGTCAAGTTCAAGGATGTGATTGGTTTGCTCTAGTAGAACAGAGGGAAGACCAAAACCCAACTTTTAGTAAGTCATAGGAGCCTTCCTGAAAGAGCTGGTACTTAAATAGGGTAAAATACTTAAAGCATAGGTAAACAAGGGAAGATGCTTAAAGTGGATAAAAATTTGCTCATTGGAAGGACCTGGAAGAACTGGGGGGACTATTACCCTGGGAAAACATATTAGGTGGGAAACTGTACAGACAGGGCTGCAGAGGCATTGGTACTCAGGAAAGCCCCACCAGAGCTTACGTCTCTGCCTCCCCCTCTCTGAGCCAGGGTGAGATTGAGATGCATGTGGTTAGAACAGAGGGTGCCCAGAGGATTGCTTGCACCTGAGCAAAGGAAAAAGCAGCTCATCTTTTCCCCTTTATCTGGGATCTTCAGATGGGTAGTCAAGCACATTTCTGAGCTCCATCACAGCTTTATTTTTTCAAATCCTACTTCAGACACTCTTTTGTGTAAAATGTAATCGTCTGGTCTTTCTGCTTTGATGGAAAATAATAGTGGCCTCCTAAATCTGATTCTCTTCATGTGCGCCCCCCAAACTCATCTGGATAGGTAAGAACGGCAAATTAAATCACTCACAATCTGAGTTTAAGTAGAAAATATTTTCTAATCCAGTTTTCAGGAAAAGTCAGGTGCAGATATTAAGGAGATCAAAGGAGAGGAAAAGAAGTTCGGTGACCACGGAGGAGAAAGAGTCCAAATAGAATCACCACAAAGTAATCCCCATCATGAAAGCATCTGCCATGGGTTGAAAAACACTGAGAACAAGTTTAAAATCTTATAGATCAGAGATCTGGTTTAAAAAAAAATGTTTTTCAAAAGGAAGGAATTTGAAGGTAAGCAGGACCCAAACCGGCAGTCTTGGAAAGAAAGACATCTGCATCGACAATGGGGCAGCTTGAGAAGGAGGCATGTCTCCTGGAAAACACACTTCTGCGTGTGTGTGTGTGTGTGTGTGTGTGTGTGTGTGTGTGTGTGTGTGTGTGTGAAAGAGAAAGAGAGAGAGCCAGGATAGCTTTTGGATGTGAAGGATATGTTTATTACCTCGTGTGTGGTGATAGTATCCCGAGTACATGCGCATGTCCAAATTCATCAGAATGTGTGTGTGAGCTATGTGCAAGGTTTTGTATAAGTATGCCTCGATAACATTTTAAAAATAAAGAACGGAGGGGACATCTTACTCGCGCTCACACTCAAAGAGGAGAGCACAGTTCCTACGCTGACACACCGAGGAGGGCAGGATAATACGGCGATGAGAGCGCCCTCTACTGCCTCAGACTCCCTGAGTTCAAATCCTACCACTTGTTGACTGTGTGGTTTGGGGCGACTTACTTTTCTGTGCCTCTTTCCATTGTCCACATTGTCCACTGCCCCAAAGATTGTTATAAGACTTAAACAGAGCCAATATTCATAAAGCCATTCAAACAGCACTTGGTACATATATGTCAAATAGTTAACACTGTAAATAGTTGGTCACATATTTGCCTTCTTGTCCCCTCCCACACTTTACCCCTTCTCTCTAGACTGTGAGCTCCTTGAGGTCAAATACTCTGCCTAAAATTGTTCTGTGTGAGGTATCCTGGAAGGAGCATAGATTTGGAGTCACAGAGACCTGGGTGTGAATCTTAACTCTGTTGCTAATTAGGAGTTACTTAACTACTCTTAATCTGAGCCTCTGTGTTCACTTATTCATTCATGAACTATTCACTGCTTTCTCTACCAGAGTATAAACTCGAGTCCGCCTTGCACTCAGCTTTGTCCCCCTCGGCCAGTGCCCATGGCGACGACTAACAGCAGACCTGCTAACACTGTCATGCACTGAAGGCCAACCAGCAGGACACCCATATATTATTACTGCCCAACTAGCATCCATCTTACAGTTTTTTAATGATCCTAATCCTAATTTTTTGATAAGCACGTGTATGAATGAATGAGCACCTAGCATTTGCCAGGCACTGGGTGAGCCGTCTCAGATAGGATGAGGAACAAGGCATGGTCTTACTTACCCTTGCCAGAGTTTGTATTAAGGAAATAAAGAATAATAATGACTTCTCGTAAGGTTGTTGTGGAGATGAAGGAGACCCTGTAAGAAAGCCTGAGCAGAGCACCTGGTTCAGAGTAAGAGGATCATGGTTGCAGTCCCAACAAGAGCCCAGTAAGAGGCGTATATAGCTCATATTTTACTAAAACACATTCCTAGTCTGATGTCTAAAAAATAGGTAAGCAGCAGAAACACATCTTTCAGTCTGTGCACCCAGAATTAAGCAGAATGGTAAGTGAAGCAGCATTTGGTTAAGGAAAGAAGTGAAATATCCTGGAGTTGCTTCATGTTGCGCTCTGACTGCAGCAGTGTAAAATGTGAATGACGGAACGAATACAGGTGTGAACAGATGAATGAAGGAGCGAATGAATGCGTGCCCGCGCACGTGCAAAGCTGCAATGGCTGGACACCAGAGCAAAGAAAGAGGTGTTGCTGCAGTTTGAGCAGTGCTTTCTCAGCTAAAGCTAAATCATTTTCACGACTTGCACAGCCTGCACCTCAGCCAGAAACAGCTTTCCCTGGAGGGTTCACAGCCTCGGAGAGCAGATATTCTCAGAGGAAGTAAGATGATTCATGAGATGACCCGTAGGGAGACTGTCAGCAATGAAATCTCTCAGGAAAAAAAAATAGGAGACTGACGGAGAGAGAGAGAGATCAAAGTGACTCATCAGGTTTATTTGCTGTGGATCATACATTGGGTGCTATTTCTAGGTAACATATAGTCTAAAGAGAGGGAAAGTAATGTTGAAATGAGTTTACAAAGATGGTTTGCTGAGAGAACTGAAAGGGAGTTTGTCTCGAGGTGATGCCAGGGGAAGATAGCTTGGATTCAATAATCCCTGAGGTTTGGGGCTGGAGGCCTCTGGAATCCTCCCGTTGGCAAAAATTGTAGCTACACAATTGGAAGAGTTCTGGGCAGTCTCTTTTTGAACCACCCGACAGATATTTTCGCAGCATCACAATTTACTCCTGAATGAGTCGGATGGCCTCTCTTATCCTCGAGTGAATCACAAAAACTAATACAATTTTATCTGATGGAAGGGATCACAGGATCATAGAATTTCAGAGTTGGAAGGATCCGTACGGGCAGGTAGTTCTCATTCCGCACTGAGCACTGAGCGGAGTGAGGAACTGCATGCATTTCGGAACATGTGAGACCCGTAGGACAGTCCAGGAGAGGAGATTTGGGACAAAGAGGACATAAGCTAGGTGATTAACTGATTCAAGTAGATATTAAGAGCTTTATAATGAGTGAGTCATGGGCGGACTTCAGCAGGTGTCTCCCAGAGTTCTTGGCGCTTTTCCTGCAACTGTTTTTCAAATTTCAAGCAGAAGCAGTTGCTAAGAGTTGACCCAAGATCCTGTCTTTATTTCCAGGGCTAGCATTTTTTACAAAATATGTTAGCAACGTTAAAATTTTGATTTTCGAGTTGCACATTGAGAGCTCTTCCCACCCACACAAAGCCCAGAGAACAGATAGAACTGGTCCAGCCACTGATGGTAAAGGCTTTTCTGTGTTACTCTGGCTCCCGTAAAACAGTAATTTCTCTAACAATTCAGAGCTTCAGGAGCCTCACTTTGCAATAAGCTGCTGCTGAATTCAGGTGAGGTCAAGGGTAATGCGCGGAGGGTGTGCATTCATTCAACCAGGATTCACTGAATAACTATCACGGGTGAGTCCCCGACACAGGCATGAATAACAATATCATCAGTAGTATAGAAATATGAACAATGGTGTCACAGTAAAGAGGGTGACTTAAGGCCATTTGTGGGGGAAGCAGAGCAAAACAATTCTGAACAGTTTTGAAGAATGAAAGGAAGGTTTCCTGGTGGAGAAATAGAGAAAGGCTTTCCGAGAGGGTTTTCACTGTTATCAATAACAGCTAACATCTATCGAGCACTTTCTAAGGCCGCGTGCGGCGCTAAGGGCTTTCTGTGCATTTGTTCAGTTCATCCATACAACCTCATGAGGCAGATACTATTTTTAGTCTGTTCTTTTAATAGATGATGAAACTGAAAATTCAAGAGGTCATGGCCTATATTCAAGTTCATGCAGCTAATGAGTGGCGGTCTGGATTGGAACCCTTGCCCTATTGACAATGAATGAAATATTCCCCCAAAACGGTAACTATAACATTTCCTGTTCCAAATTAATATTTGCTCAACAATCCAATGGCCATTTAATTTCCTAAGCTTGTCATTAGTGGGACAAGGTTGTCTCCAAATGTGACCCTCAGTATTCCAGTCACCACATGGCTATTACAAATTTAAAATGTGTATCTATTTACCAGGACAACCTGCATTTCTGTTCCATGAAACCAGGCACCCCAGGCTGCACTGAGGGTCCAGCGAGGTTATGAGACTTGGGGGCCAGTCCTCATGGCTTTGCAACGGCAGTCACGAAGCACAGTCTAGCAGGGACAGCCAATTTGTGGCACGTGGGCTGCATGCGGCCCAGGGTGGCTACGAGTGCGGCCCAACATAAAATCGTAAATTTACTTAAAACCTTTTTTTTGCTCATTGGTTTTCGTTAGTGTTTGTGTACGTAGTGTGCGGCCCAAGACAACTCTTCTTCCAGTGTAGCGCAGAGACGCTGAAGGTGGGACAGCCCTGGTCTGCAGCCAAGTCAAAGCAAGTATTGAAGAGAAAACCAATCAAGAAAGCTAACAGACCAGTCATGTCGAGCAAGAAATGTCAAAGGAGGTGAATTTAAAAAGTGAGTAAGGCACAAAGAACACTCTGAACCTCCCAGCATACAGCTCAGTTTTGTATCTTCCACGGCCAAGGACAAGGATGCCACCTGTGAACGACACCACCGCCTCAACACTTTCCTAGAGGAAGGAATAAGTGAGAGTTGGCATCGCATTTCTGAAAGGCTGCTGTTTGTTCAGTTGCTGAAGCTTGGTCTCTACAGTTGGTGACTGCACAGTCACCATTGGTCTAATTGTTTAATATTTTGTCATGTTTGGATAGAAGTGCATACAGGAGAGGATAAAATCTGTTCTGTGCTGGTGACACCGGCCCTCGCTCACTAATGTTGTCATGTCCCCATGGTCTCTGAGTGATTTGGTAACTTCTGGAAAGCCATCTGTAGACCTAAGGCAAAAAAACCCTAATGTTTAAATCTTTTTTTTTTATATTTTATTTATTCATTTTTAGACAGAGGGGAAAGGAGGGAGAAAGAGGAGGAGAGAAACATCCATGTCTGGTTGCCTCTCACACATCCACGACTGGGGACCCGGCCCACAACCCAGGCATGTGCCCTGACTGGGAATTGAACTGGTGACCCTTTAGTTCACAGGCTGACATCCAATCCACTGAGCCACACCAGCCAAGACCCAATGGTTTATTTAATAGCTTTCATTCATTTTTCCAGTAAAGATTTCTGGAGTGTCTTCTATGTGTGAGGCACAATTTAAGAAAAAGTACACAATGGTAAATACAATAGACAGAGGGCCTGTTCTCAGATGTTTGTATTCTAGCAAGGGAGTCAAACAATAAACTTATAAACAAATAACAAATAGTTGGAACCTGTGATGGTGCTATGAAGAATAAGATCAGTCCTGGCCAGTATGGCTCAGTTGGTTGAAGCGCCCTCCTGTAACCGAAAGGTGGCAGGTTCACTTCCCAGTCAAGGCACATATGTAGGTTGCGGTTAGCCTGGGTGTGGGCACATGCAACCCTTGGTCTGGAACTGTACAATCCTCAGTCCCATGGCACAGGGCTGGCAACCAATTGATGCTTCTCTGTGGCACTGATATTTCTCTCCTCCTTTCCTTTCTCTCTAAAAGCAATGAAAAAAAATATCCTCTGGTGAAGATTAAAAAGGGAAAAGAAGAACAAGATCAGGGTGATGGTGTGGATAGGAGTGATATGTTCTCCATTAGATGAGGTGGACAGGGACAGCGTCCATGAGGAGCTGACACTTGAGCGGATCCTTAAAGAAGAAGGCATGTGCCATGGAAAAGGACAGGAAACAAAAGTTGCCAGCATAATTAATCACTGGAACAAAGACTCTGGAGTGTTAGAAAGCTCAGAGTTCAGAACAAATACTTAGCCTTGATTAGGGAAGGCTAGAAAGACCATAGAGCTCCTTGGGGATTCGCCATATTAGCTAAGTGCTTATCAGGCTTTCCATTTGCAGAAGGCACTGAGACTTTGGATCAGTAGCTTTCTAGGCAACTATGCTTTTGGAAGCTAAAGGTGAGGCACTGACGGATGGCTGCTGAGCTAAGCTCTGCCCTCCTACTTGAATGTCAAAATGCTCATTGTCTCATTTGGCCAGAAAAAGCAACAGTCATTAAGAGATGGTGTCTGGAGTCAGAGAGAGTAGCTTTTAATTCCAACTCTCTACCAGGTACCAAATGTGACATCTTGGACAATTAACTTAAGCCAGTCTTCTCCCTCTGTTTCTTCTTTTTCCTCTTCCTATTCATTCCAGACACCTCTGTGCATTGCCTCACATTCTTTTTGCCTCTTCTCTGGCTCCAACTGCGGTTACAGCAAATAGTTCTCATGGTCTTTGACTTACTGGCAACATCTCACCGTAAGCACATACCACCCATTTTTTCTATATTGAACCAGGTCTCTGCTGACACAGTGGCACAGTGAATTGAAGGACGCCTACTCTGCACTCATGCAAAGCCTGGTAGTGAAGGAAAATCAATGTCCCCAAGGCACCCCTCAACCTAAGAATCTGAAACCCCTAGGTTCTCCTAAACACACTCTCTGGCAGAAAGAACTTTCCATTATTAGAAAAGACCAACTTCCCACAGTCCAAACACCTTGAAAGGCCTTATCAGAGAAAGACACTTTCCAAGGTGTTGTTTTTTCTCTTCAAGACCCACTGCCACTCAACACTTTTTGCCAAGACCAGTAACTTGTGTCTTATCTCAGCACAGCCTGAACAAAGATTCAAGGTTTACTGTCCTGGCACAGAGACCTGGAATCAGTTCCAGTGCTGGATTCCATGAAGGTTGTACATAATCGTGGTGTACTACAAATGAGGTGGGGATGCCAGAACTGCCAGACAGGACATCGAAGGAGCCAAAGGGCTAAGGGAGGTGAGATCGTTAGAGTGGATTTATTAGGTGAGACCAGAAACCCTCACTAGCTGACTATTCACCAGGAGGACCCATAGGTACTTCTTTACCAAGGCCAGAATGAAGGTTCTACGGAAGAGCAGATTTTTAGAAGCTCAGCAGAGATTTGCATGTATTGGTATGATGGTAGAACATGCTGTCTTGGTACTGGACTGCTTTGTATCAGTGGATCATGACATCATCTCAGAATAGCAAAGGCCCAGTTGCAGCACTTAACCTTTACAGATAAGGTAGATGCAGTTATCATAATGGGAAGGGCTGGGGCAGCAGTCAAGGTGCCTAGACCAGAAGGGTTCTATGGTATGACTTATCTCACAAAGATGTTATTCAACTTAAATTAATGTAACCTCTCTTCCCTGACACAAAGAAAATCAAGAGTTGGCTGATGTTGGCCAACACAGTGAAAAACTAGCCCTTCACTCAAACTCCAGATCTAAACTGGTTCACAGGCCCAGAGGTTATTTATCGAAGGGAAGGCTTGTTTCCTCTTGAGGAAGGACCCTGTAATACCATCGCATGCCTATACAATAAATATTCTCCAAAACGGATGCACTAGAGTGACTGTATATAAAAAACAGGGAATACTTAGGTCTTCCAAGGACAATTGAATGCAGAGTCTAAGCTGCCACTGACACACAGGACCCAAAATATCCAAGAGCTCCAGATGGGGGATATTGAAGGCCAGGTGATAAGCAGAGTTCTGACCTAAGTCCATTCCACCCAGGGCTCATAGAGTCTCCAGACCCATTTTCCAACTCCCAAGTGTAGAATTGGGGTAGATGCACTTAACAGTTGGCACAGTAATTATTCCCTGACCTATGGAGTGTGAGTAAAAAAAGGTAGGAAACTCCTGTGATTACTTCCATCCCCTTTCCAAGGAACTTCAGCATAAGTAATAGTGCAATGCAGGAGGAAATCTGGAGATTAGCCTTATCACCAGAATTAAAGGATACAAGCAGAGTGGTTTCTACATTACCTTATTAAATTCACCAGTACAGACCCTGCAACAATAAAGCCTAACAATCGTGGTGGAAGGCAGTGGACTCAAAAACTTCACTAAGGGTTATTATGGTCATCCCGACTCACTTGCTGTGCTGGATGTGAACCTTAATGAAATAGAATAACATGGATTTTGGAATTGGGTATGAGGCTACTGATCTTGTGAATGTGTTCTCCCATTCCATCAGGAAGGGGCATCAAAAGCAGTTTCCTTTTATGTGGAAAGGACACTGTACATTCACTTCTTTTCCTGGGGCTGTATTGCGTCTCCTGCTCCCAGTGACAATGTAGTCGGCAGGAACCTTATTCGTATGGACATTCCTCAGGAATCACACTCATCCACCATATTGATGATGTCATGCAAATAAGACTTGGAGAACAGAAAGTAGTAACTACTCTGGATCCCTAGCAAGACAGATACATGTCCAAGTGTGGGAGGTAAATCCCAAGAAACATTAGCTGCTTACCATGTCAGTGATGTTTTTTGGGGCCCAGCAGTCTAAGGCATGGGGGGACACCCCTTCTGGACGAGGGCAATTTCTTCATTTCGTATCTTCCACTGATGAGTGATGCTTCTCCCACAGTTTACATCTACAGCTTCACTGATCAGATGGAACTGGGGGTCATCATGCCATCACAGAGCCTCCCCCCGCCCCAGCCCTGCTGTGCCTCGGCACTCTGGCTCAGCATTCCGCCGTTGCCTGGGCACCGTGCTGACATCCACCTCGAGAACGTGTGTGGACACCATAGTGATACAGACTCAGACTCCTCCCTTCTGAGATAGTTACAAGAACCATGTCTGTCAAACGAACCAGATTGTACATTTGGGGGAAGGGTATCTGGGTAGACCTAAGGGATCTCAGACTTACTCTGACTGCATGCCTAAAATCACTGATACAAACAGCCTTTTGCCTTAGCAAACAGAAGCATCCATCAGAATCTTTATGGGAAATTTGTATGAGCTATTCCTACCCTCATAAACAGGAATCCTGCTGGTAATTTGTTCTGTAAGGAAAACAGAAAAAAGTGCTGACTGAGTTTCATCAGGACCCAATTCCTGGGCTGCGTCAAGAAAAAAAGTAATTGAAACAATTCCTGCTTTGTGGCCTGAAGGGCTAGGCTGTTTCTTCATGCTGTCTCACACAGAAGTTCTCAGCTAAAAAAGAGAGAGAGAGAGAAATCTAATGAATAAAATATTGAAGAAATTGTGACCCTGGAAAGCCAAAGACATCACAAATTACTTCCTCAGCTCATCTGGGTTTGAGAGGCCAGGATTGAACTCATAAACATGTTTGAGGGATGAGCCTTATGACCTCCCCTGTGCTCTGGCCCCATCCCTTGTACTTGGAGATCAGTCAATCTGCAGCCCAGTCTGGACAAATTAGTGTTGTCACAGATGAGGTGAGGTCAGATGCAAGTTGGGCCACTGACACATCTTTTGTGGGCAGGTGAGAAACCAGCTTTCAGTACCATCAATGTCACCAGAATATAGCATGGTGGGAGTGGGGGCATCTCAGATACACAGATTCCAAAGGGCATTGAAAGCTGAGATGATGTAAGCAATTTTCAGCGCCCGTCAGCCAGTAGCACGAGGAGTACAGATCTCAAAGGTGAATGCTGTCTCAGACAGCAGTGGACTCTAGATTTGTCTACGTAGATGCCTTGCTTCTGGGTAAATATATGAGGGGAACAGAACTCAGCTTTGAGAAAGAATGCTTGCAAGAGCCAGGCAAGATGCTGCCTGGAATTCAGAGAAATACTGTAAGCTAAAGAGGGGTACTAAACAGGAAAACTAAGCAGAAGCCATGAAGGAGGAAATAAAAATGAAGAACACGTGGCCGGGATTGATAAAATAGAGAAAGGGAAAAATCTATGGCAAAGGCCTCTCCCAATGCCCAGAGCTCCTTCCTGGTACATGGTCCTGAGTCAGACTGGCATTAAGGTAACTGAAGGGCATAGGACATGTCCCATCAGTCATGGCTCAGACACTGGATTTGGGGCCTGAGAAATGACACTTAGTTCCAAGGGTCATTGGGTAGGGGGAAAGAGGGCGAGACTGCCAACATACCACTTGCCCTTACCAGGATTCTCTCAGGATCTGCGATGAGCTTGATTCAACAACTGGGGCTTAGTAGGTCCTATTTATTGGGAATATACTGTACATTAGGCACTGAACTAAATACTTTATATCCACTACCTTTTTTTGAGAGGGATTCAAGTGGGAAGCTATAGAAGACTAAGGAACTTCTGGTGGTCAAGCTTTGGAAAGTTACCTATTAAGAAAAGTTATAACATGCATAAGGTAATATGATGGCAAGATGATGTTCACCTAATAAAGAGAACAGAAATTTTGTTTAAGTAACCAAATACAGGTTTGCCTTGCTTTATTGTGTTTCACAGATGCTTTTTACAAATTAAAGGCAAATCCTTCACCAGCAAAAAGGTTCCAACTTGCTCTACTGTGGTGATCCGGAACCAAATCTGCAGTATCTCCAAGGCATGCTCATAAACAGTTAATGTATGGAACATACATTTCCCAAATCGAACAGAAGAGAGAACAACGGCATCGAGAGGTACAGTAAGGCCCTTATAATGACAGACCTGCCACGCATAATTGTGTGTTACTTCTTGTGTCCGCTCCTTCTGAATAAGTAATGAAACCACCCTGGGGAAGAATAATTTCTTCTCTGACCACACTATTTCTCTGGGACCTCGTATTGCTCTCAGACATGACGTTCGCGATTTTCAGTTCAACTTGACACGTTGACTTTGCTAGTACTTTAAATCTACTAAAATTTTCATGCTCCTTTTTCTGCATGCCTTCCCTCTCTTTTACCCTCTATTTTACAACGAAAGATTATTTTCAGAACAAAAGTGGGGGCGTGCGGTCCTTGGAGACAGATCTTCACAGTACTAAAGCGTGGGTCACCTTCCATGGTCTCAGCCTCGTATTTATGATGTCTATTGTTGAGAGACAGTTCAATCAAATGAGAATGCTGGTATTACCTAGAAAATATAGGTGCATCCATCTTCCATCTGATTTGATGTCCTGCTTTGGGATTTTGTTGATGTGGTTTTGGTGTCAAAGTAGAGAAGAATGTTTCCTGAGAAAGAGCAGAGATCAGCCTGCTTGGTACTATTTTTCATTATGGCTGCATTCAGATTGGTAGAGTGAGATGTAATCTGGGAGATGGTGTCCCTCGCCCACTAACTGCGTGTATCTTTTTGATGGGCCCCAGAGAAAGCTCCCACCCTCACCCCTGAGCCAAATTTTGCTAAGGCTCTTTGACATCACCATGGTACCCTGATGGAGTACTGTATGTGGTATATGCAGACTGCAAACAAGGCTTTTACCTATTGCCGAGTCTCTAAAAGAGGAGAGGTTTACTCTGCACACCTATATTCTCAGAAATTAGTGCAATTTTATCAAAAAATGTCCCTCAATTTTTGTCCCAGATGATAAATGCTTGATACTAGGCTATCTGCATGTGTCCCTGGATGGGAAGGGCACAAGCAGAAATGCTGCTGATGTAAATGTTGACCACACCCTTTCTACTATTTTTTAGGACCATGTGTTATTGAATGATGTAGACTTTGACCTCGATTTATGTTTCCATAAAGAGAGACATCAATCAGTGTAACATTCTTGACTTCCTCTTGTACCCTCACCAACTTTTCCTGATGGGAGCAGGATTAAATTCTCTGACTCATAAATTTAGGAGCTGAAACTGGGCATGTATGTCTGAGTCCCTTCCCTTCTTCTCTTCTTTGGATCTACCTGATTTCAGGAACACACACTCTACTCTGTTCTTGGTCATCCAGCGAGTTTCACAGTAGCAGCCCTGGCCTTTTGTGTGGAAGGCATGTGGTTGACTACCTGACATTGAGTGACTAAGTCTGTGTGTTGACGGGGTTAAGCATTAGGAAGCTCGTTGTTGCCTTATGCCTAAACTTCATTTTTCAATAACTCCATTAATAGTAAACCAGGCATTTTAATCTCTCTCTGCTTGATCCCTTGTTTCTTCAGCATAGAACTCAGGCAAAAAAAAAAAAAAAACAAAAAAAACCACTCCAATTAGGCTGCCTAGACCCCCCACATATGTCACCAATAATTTTCATTGTGTAGATTTACCAAGTTCTCTCTCTCCCTCTTTATTCTCACACAGGACACGATTATTGATTTTAGAGAGGATGAAAAGGATGGGGAGAGAGAGAGGGAGAAATATCAATGTGAGAGAGAAACACTGATTGGCTGCCTCTCACACATGCCCTGACTGGGACCAAACCCGCAACCCAGGCAGGTGCCCTGACTGGGAATCAAACTTGTGACCTTTAGATTCACGGGATGACACTCCAGCCAAGTGAGCCACACCGGCCAGGGCTACCAAGGCTTCTCTTTCAGTGAACTCCCAAACGGCACCATAAACACTGCTTTAAATGGTTATAATTACATTTCTTTTGGGGGGGAACGAAACAGAATTATTTTATTTTATTTTATTTTTGGATTTAAATCTTTTGTGTGTGTGTCTCAACTTCCTTTAATTTTTTTTTTCAATTACTGCTTATATTCAATATTATATTGTAGTTTCAGGTATGGTATTTGGCTTATTTCACTTAGCATAATATTCTCTAGAGTCATCCATATTGTCACAAGTGGTAAATTTTCAATCTTTATTTTATTTTTATTTTTTGGCCAAGAAATATTCCATTGTGTTTATGTACTACGGCTTTTTTATTCACTCATCGATTGATGGGCACTTGGGTTGCTTCCATAGCTTGACTATTGTAAATAAGTCTGCAATAAACATAGGGGTGCATACATTCTTTTGAATCATTGTTTTGGGTTTCCTTAGATATATACCCAGAAATGGAATCACTAGGTAATAAGGAAGTTCCATTTTTCATTTTTTGAGGAATCTCCCTACTGTTTTCCACAGTGGCTACACCAATCTGTGTTCCCACCAACAGTGCAAAAGGGTTCCCCTTTCTCCACATCCTCTCCAACACTTGTTGTTTGTTGATTTGTTGATGATAGCCATTCTGACAGTTGTGAGGTGATACCTCACTGGTTTTAATTTGTATTTCTATGATGATTAGTGATGTTGAGCATCTTTTCATATGTTTACTGGCTGTCTGCATGTCCTCTTTGGAGAAGTATTTATTCAGATCCTTTGCCCACTTTTTAATTGGATTGTTTGTTTTGTCACATGTATCATTGGCAAATATACTGCCATTCAGTGGGTTGTCTTTTCATTTTGTTGATGGTTTCCTTTGTGTGCAAAGAGTTTTAGTTTGATGTAGTCTCATTTGCCTTTTCTTTTGTTTCCCTTGCCCAGGGAGATATATTGGAAAAAGTATTACTAAGAGATATGTCTGAGATTTTACTGCCTATGTTTTCTTCTAGGATTTTTATGGTATTAAGTCTTACATTTAAGTCTTTAATCCATTTTTGGTTTATTCTTATATATGTGTAAGAAGGTGGCCTAGTTTTATTTTTTTGCACACATCTGTCCAATTTTTCTAATACCATTTATTGAATAAATAATGTTTATACCATCTTATGTTCATTATTAATTGATCATATGAGCATGGGTTTAATTCGGGGCTCTCTATTCTGTTCCATTGATCTATGTGTCTGTTTTTAAGCCAGTGCCATGCTGTTTTGTCTACTACAACCTCGTAGTATAGTTTGATATCAGGTCGCGTAATTCCTCCAACTTTGTTCTTCTTTCTCAAGATTGCTGTGGCTATTTGAGGTCTTTTCTGGTTTCATATACATTTTTGAATTATTTGTTTTTGTTCTGTGAAATATGTCACTGGTATTTTAACAGCAATTGTGTTGAATCCATAAATTGCTTTGGTTAGTATGGACATTTTAATGATGTTAATTCTTCCTATCCATAGAATGAAATATTCTTCCATTTATTTGTATCTTCTTCAATTTCTTTCTTCAGTGTCTTAGAATTTTCTGAGTACAGGTCTTTTACCTCCTTGGTTAAATTTATTGCTAGGTATTGTGCTTTTTTATGCAATTATAAATGGGATTATACTCTTAGTTCCCCTTTCTGAAAGTTCATTATTGGCGTATAAAAATGCACCTGATTTTTTGGATATTTATTTTGTATCCTGCTAATTTACTGAATTCATTTATGAGTTCCAGTAGATTTTTGGTGGATGAATTCCAATAGATTTTTGGTGGAAACTTTAGGGTTCTCTATACAGTATCATGTCATCTGCAAACAATGACAGTTTTACTTCTTCCAATTTGGTAAAAGATGATAATTACATTTCTAATGAAATAGTCCTATTATGGCCTCTTCCCTCATGATATCCCCTTATTTCTGTTAGTCCTAAGGTACCTCTAGTCCTGGAAGTATTAGTGCTAGACACCTTTGAGGCATGTCTGATGTATGATCAAGAAGTAACTCTAAGTATTCTCTAAATTGGAGAAACTGGCCAAAGGTAAATTAATAGAAAATGATCAAAGAGTGTTCCGCTTCTTAACAAGATAAAATTCAAGTTGCTAAAGCTCTGAGATTTTTTTTTACAAATGTAAGGTAAAAACCTTAAGTAGCAATTAAATACTTACTCCAGAAACTAGAAGCCCTGGCACAGGGGGAGGGAGGGAGAGGAAATAATAGGAAGCATTCTGTAGTGAAAATCCTCCCATATCTAATTTCATGAGGCTGGACGATGCTCGCTTTGGCCCCCAGTCCGGAAACCACAGTGTAGGTGGATAAGAAGCAACACCAGTGGGATTTAATCCAGCTTTGAGGTGATAAAGCAGCAAATAGTATAGTAATCCAAAGTTGACCACCAAGTTTTCTGAGACTTTTGCTCAGCAACATTTAAAATGCCCCTTTGTTTCATTTCTTCTTGAAAAGAAACAAATTACGTAACCAAAATGACATAGGTTTTAATGGTCTGTCCCAAAGAAAGCCTTCAGTTCTATGCAGGCGCACTTAAGAAATGTCATTAAATTGGTACTAAAACATATCCCATCAGAATAGAAATCAAATAACCTTTATGGGTGAATTCTTAACAAGGTTTGCTCAAAAATAATGTGCTTTCTTAGAGGTGTTGATCATTAAATTACTACTCTTCCATGTTTGGATACAAACCATGTCCAAAAGTAGTTGATCTTGACAGGATGTTCTTAAAAATATTTCAGGGGGGAGAGGGGTATAAGAGGGGTTAAGTGGTAATGGAAAAAATAGAATAAATTTTTTTTAAGGAAAGAAAACTGCTTATAAAAACTATGTCAGGATATAAAAAGCCATATGCCAAACTGTTACCATGGGTTTTTATATCAGTGGGCTGAGACTGGAGAAAATGGTGGGGAGATTATTAAAATTTTTCTTTTAGTTAAAAATGTATGAAAACAGATTTTCAAAACAGCACACACGGGCATAATGCTTTGAAAGTAATTCAAAGTTTCCCAATAATTTTTCATGCATTTTTAGAGTAGGATGGAGAGAAGGAATCAGCGTTAATCCCTGTCTTATCATCCCAGTTCCCCAGCTCCCAATAGTATAGGTGTACAGTCTGAAATTCTGAGACAACTGTGTTTCAGAATTTGGCAATTTTAGACTAGAAACGTGGTACATAGACCAAATGATATAAAATGAGCCCATCAGGGTCTGGAATAACACCTTATAATTAAACACATAAATATTTCCACAGTGAAACATGAAGTTCATATGAAGATGAAGACAAAAATTAACATTCATACTATGTGTGATACATAAAGTCTTTGAATAATAGGTCTTGCCACCAAATGAGTTACAAAAGAACTTGGAGTTTTCAGTGATTTTTTAAATTTCAGAATCACAAATAAGAGATTTATCGTCCTGCAGTAACATGGGTAAGGGCTGACGATAATTATGCTAAGCACCATACATATATTATTAAATTTAATTGTTTCAAGATGTTAAGAGACAACTATCGTTTTCATTTAAGAGTGAGGAAACTGAGAAATGCTAACTAGTAAGGGTGAAAAAAAACCCAGGAATTGATTCCAGGCACTTCGGCTCCTGGACCGTGGATTTAACTCTTACACATTACTGTCTTTCTTCCCAAAGGGGCCAAGCTGGCCTCAACAAGGAAGGAACCCAGCCCCACACATCATTGGTATTATCCAATGGCTGTGTCCTACAGAATCAATGCTCCCACGTTCCTCCCATGAAAACCAGTAGTTAGTTTCCAGTTACGGCCTCTTTTCCCCGAGTGCCTATGACAAGGTATAGCAGCCAGTAGGCCCTGACTATTGTTGATCGACTGACCCGCATTTTCTGGGAAGCCTCAGGCAGAGACGAGGCTGTGGCAGGAGCAGAGAAGGGCGGGGTCTGTTTCTGACCAATGGCAGGGCTGCCTCCTCCTCTCCCACCCACCTTGTAGGTCAATATTCTCCCAAGGATGGAGGATATGGGTTTGGAGCTTTTGCCTGCTCAGGCTCTAGATCACAAAGTGAGAAGGAGGTTTATTTACCTATACAGGGATAGTCTGAATAAGTGCCTTATTGCTATGGTTTTAAAAATGAAAGCACTTCAGTACAAAATCCCTGTGCTGCTTAGAAATGGACCTTACCGAGGGTCATTTTGCCTTCTTGGGCAAGGCACCTGTGTCTATTCAATCTCCCTAAGGAAGGAAGATGGTTCATAGCGGAGGGCTGGGGTGGGAGGCCTCTCTAAGGAGCCCAGTGCCCATTCTAAAGGTCTGGGCTATAGAACAGCAATTTGATCCTTTCTGCCAAGACTCTTTTTAACTCATAGAGTCCTCCTTCCAATTTCTACACCCTCTAAATCTGTTTTACACACCACTTCTGAATTCCCCCTGAAAAATTATACCTTTGACCATATCATCTCCATCTGGAAAACCTTTCACTGTTTCCCACCTGCTAATAAATTAATTACATGGTCCCCATCCAACAGCTAATGTCTTCCATAAGGCATTCCAACTCATCAGGCCTTCTCTCCATTAGTTCCCTACCCTCTATTCCAGACAAGTCACTTGATGCTCCCTACACTGGACTCAGTTCACGTGTCACCACACATCTGCCCACTTACTTTCTGGCTGGAGTGGCCCTAGGAAAGTTCTGCACTGTCTCCAGGGTCACTGCTGCTGTCACGACCGATACAGACGGAGATGCTCTGCCTGGGGCACTAACTGGCAAGGAGAGACAGACACACAGGCACCCTGCCCAGAACTAACACATGGTGGGGGAATCGCCTTCCCAGTAGCTGTCTAGGAGGCCCTGGGGTAACACAATGAACAGTGTGGGGAGCGTAATGCCCCAAAGAGTGAATTAGCCCAGGGACAGGGAGATTATGGATACATTCTACCCCACCACGTGGATTGTCCTGAGTCATGGAAACACATCCAGCCTCTAGGAAACTGTCCCACAGGTCGCAGCATTCAGCGGTGCCTGTTGCGCAGCTGTGGGCAGCCCAGAACGTGCTCCGTTATGTTGGCTCTCCCTCCATCTCTGCATCAATCCACTTCATCCCTGCCTCCTGCTTCCCTGGGGCTGCACTGCCCAACCAAGTGTTCACACAAAGCTTTGACCTCAGATTCTGTTTTCTAGGGAATCTGGGCTAAGGCACACCCCTAACCTCTTAACATATCTTTTTGCTGGTATCTCTTTATGCTGTTTCACCTGCCTGTGCCCACCTGTCCCGGTGCTATGGCCAACAATCATAGCCATCCTTCCAGGTACATTATTACCATTAACGGAAAGTAATTATCATCTGACTTCTCCAAGCATATGTAATTTCTTCCTACTAAAAGGAAAAGCCCCACTGTAGTTTGTTTGTTTGGACTTCTCTAAAGCATGTATCTCTTTCTGTCATGGGCTTTATTTAATGTCTTATCTGTGCCAGAGGTTGAGCTTCATGAGGACAGAGATTGTGTGCTATTAATTCTGGGTGTCTTGCCATGCTGAGTGTGTACATGTGAAGTACCCAACATGAGCCTCCCCATAAATGAATTGGACCCCACTGTTCCCTCTGGCCTCCAGCCCCCATTCTTAGTCACCCACCCCAACCTATGCTCCAGCCAGAACAAAGAATGGACGGATTCCTAAAGTTTGCAAGTTATTTCAAAATACTATCTTTTCACTCTTGCTCCCAAAGCACGATTATTTCTTCATGCCCAGAAACTCCTTTGTGTCTTTCAACTAAAATCAAATGTCACATAACAACTTTTCACTGAAGCTTTCATTAGCATCCCTGGCTCCTTCTTCTATAATTTACTAAACTCTGCTATAATTCTGTTGTAACAACTGTATTTATCCAGAAGTCAGCAAGCATTTTCTGTAAAGAGCAAGAAAATAAACATGTTTTACTCTCACAGGCTATAGAGTCCCTGTTCTGATCCCTCAACTCTGCCACCGAAACACAAAGGGAACTACAGACAACACGGAATTGAATGGGCCGCTGAACTCTACAAAAGCAGGCAGTGCGTAGGTTTGGTCCACAGGCCACAGGGTGCCGACCCGGAATTAACCCACCGTGACTCCTTAAATGTCAATGACTTCTTCATTCTTAGACTCTAGTACAGCACTTGACACTTACTAGGTGTTCAACTGAGTATTCCTTGTATGAGTGAATTAAGTAACAGATAAACACAAGTGTTCAAATCACGACTCTCAGATTTCTCCCTCTGTTTCCAATATGAAGCAGGAGTTTCTCTCCTCTCTTTACAAGCACGGAATTTGCCTGGCAAAATATGACAGACAGAGGGAGCCGTGAAAGTGGCGGAGTTTCACGCCAAGGCCGCAGAACTGTTATTGCTTTGCCAGACCGTTTTGTGCCAAACTCTGGAATCAATCTTTTCATTAGAGGAGCCATGGTTGCTATTGGAATAGTAGCATTTATCTAGTCAGCAAAAACAATTTCGGTGCCGACTCACTTCCCCTCTCCCTAATGCAGCTTTCTGGCGGTGAAAGCTATTGTTAAATCACAAAAAGCTACTGAACGCAGAGTTTAGAGGCGGCAGAGCTATCGGGCCTCTTCTTTCAATTCCGTATTTTTATTCTTCTGTTAATGGTTTTTCATCCTGGTGTCGACCTTCCTCTTTGCCAACTGTTTCACCATCAGCCCTCCGTCCATCAGCCTTTCTGAACCTTTCCATGGCTTCTAATGTTTCTTTTCCATTTTTGGCTCCTCTGGTCCTTGGCCCCTTGCTTCCTGTGGTGCCTTTACTTCTTAATTTCTGTTATGTTAAGGTTGCCATAAACCCAAAGGTACTCTAGCTTCGAATTTTTCTTCCCCTCCTTTTCTCTTTAAAAAACCTCCAGCCCATTTCTGTATCCCCACCAACCTCTGGGCCCTATAATTTCTGCATTAAACATTAGTTTTCCTTAAGTGAGGATTTCAAAAGGCAAGTTGGCAAGGTCCAGTGACAGCAAAATATTATCAGATCAAATATATCCACAAATTAAATGGCAAATGGAATATTTGTGTTTGTGGTTTAAAGACATATGCACTTGATTTATTAGGGCTTATTAATATGCCAAAGACTTTTTAACTATAAAAGCTGTGTTGACACAAAAGGAAAAAAGCATATGGTCAGCTGTGAAATGCAGATTATGCTGCAAACGACAGTCACAGGAATTGCAGTGCACGCTGATGGGGGAACCAAATTCACTGGCCTCATCTGGGGACCGGGACACGCAACCAGAGCAAGTTTTCATTGTCCGACAGCATTTTTTTTCAGCCATAGGTAATTCAGTAACTTTAGGTTGATCAAAGGTACCAGTAATCAAGGTTCTAGTAGACTGCCTGTTAATTACAATCTCCCTAAAGCTCTCTCATGATAAAAGATTCTGAATTCACCTCTAGGATTCTAGGAGCTTCTAGTTGGAACTGTGATGAAACATTTTCATGGGGAAATATGGGAAAAATCAGTGGCTCCTGAACTTGTTTGGAAAATATCATGATGACTGAAGCCACACAAACCCACCTAGGGAGAAGCCTGGGAACGGGATAGCCCCTTGGTCTGTCCCTGAATGCCTGGGGAGTGCGGGCTGCTTCTAATAGCCTATCCCACAAAGCTTGCAGAAAGCTTGGAGAAACATATTTTAAAGTATGTTTAAAGTGAGCGGGGAATAAGAAAGAAGTATGAGGAATAAGTGACATTAAGCTTATTAAAGATCCATTAAAGATTCATTAAAGGAATTACATGATGAATTGCTAAATTAGATTAAAAACCTACTGTTACAGTCTATCTTACCCAGAGTGAATCCTTTAGAGGAGTCTGGCAGAGGAGAGTTCAGCATTGGAGGGGGGCGTGCTAAGAGCAAAGGTGTCATAATAGGCAATATTTGAGAATGATGTGGGGACTTGGGAATTAGACTGTGGGAGAGAGGGAGGTGGGAGGGCACGCAGGATTGGTGAGGCAACCAGCAATTCCAGAGCTGAAGCTCCGTATTAAGAAAGCGTGGGGAGTGAAAAGTGAAGTGACATTTGTTTGTGAACAGCGAAGTGGCACCTGAGACTGCATGTCACAGTGCTTTTTTTGACAAAAGTCATATTGAGAATCTACTATGTATATGACACAGAGGTAGGTATCGTGAATTAAAAGACAAATGAGACTCAGGCTTGCTCTCGAAGCTTTCACAGTATAGCAAGACAGACCAAAGTCTAAAGAAGCACAGAGAAGGTGGCAGGTGCTCTAGTTAGGGTAGTGAGGACGTGAACAGCTGAGGAGTGCACGTCTCTCCCGGGGAAAAGTGGCAGGCCTGTGTACTGCACACATGGCGTTTAAATCGGTACAACCTTTTGGAAAAGCAATTTGACAACAGAAAGTTGCTTCATGCCCTTTGATTCAGTCATTCCACTGTATTTTCTTCATCGGAAAATATTAAAAATGTGAACAAAGAATTCTCTATTAGAATTTACCACAATTGTATTCATAATGGCTAGCACAGGTTCTTGGGCTGGATCACCGGGGTTAGAATTCTGGCTTCGTCACTTGGCAGCTCTAGGATCTTCGATGAGGAAACCAACCTTGACAGTCATTAGCCGTTAGTTTGCTCATCTAAAAATGGATATAATAAAAGCACCTTGCACAAAGGCTATGCATTTTTAATGTGTCACTGAATATAGAAGACTTAAAAGAATATCTGGCCCATAGGTGTGCTCAGTAATTCTTAGCTCACTAATTTATAGCAGTGAAAAATTAGCAATAATGTAAATGTTCCATAAATAGGTGATTAAAGAGATTATGAAATATCTCATGTAGTGGAAGACTATGTAGCCGCGAGAAACTTTTTATTGACTATTAAATGGCAAAAATAATAATGATGTACTACTAATTGCAAAAAGCAAGATTCAAAACTGTATTTTCTAGTTGTTCTGGATTGTCTTAAAACTAAGCACGTATTAATGCATAACCCTCAGGAGGGGAGAACTGAATACCCTCAGAAGTTATTGCTGCATGCTAGGATTAGAAATTATTTTTGTTTTCCCTGTGTACTTTCTAAAAATTATACAATGAACATATATTACTTTTATTGCAAGGAAAGGAAATTATTTAAAATCATGCATTTTTCAAAATACCGAAGTCACTTGCCAGGATATGGTAAATTATCATCTCAGTGCTTTGCAAACATTTCCATACGGGGGATTCACACTTACTGCCTTCTCTACCCAATAGGCATTTGCTAACACACTAAGTCACTGGATTCTGATGGGCTCTCAGTACCGTGGTGGATATTATGTGGAAGACAGGGAAAATGAAGATCATAGCCTTTATCTTTACGGTATTTGGGAGAAGATTGAGGTGTGTGAATTATTTATACACCACTATAAGGTAAGTGATACAGGAATGAAGAGAAAAGAGGGCATTATTGACAAGAACAATGAAATTAGGCTTCAAGGAGAGGAGGAACTGAACTGGATCCTGGGGATGGGTATGAAGTGCATGCGTGGGCAGGGTGTGCCAGATAAGGATAATAAAAATGAAGCAAAGGTGAAAGCTAAGTGATGTGTATAAACCATTAAGCATCATATGCAGGGAATCACATGTGCCCGGCTTAGAGACAGCCCAAGTTTTACATCAAGGATAAAAAATAAGCCCTGGCCAGGTAGCTCAGTTGTTCAGAGCATTGTCCCAATATACTGAGGGTTTGATCCCTGGTAAGGGCACATACAAGAATCAACCAATGATATGATCTCACCTTTAACTGGAACATAATCCACAAAAGAAAAAAGCAAGCAAAATATAACCAGAGACATTGAAATTAAGAACAATCTGACAGTAACCAGAGGGGAGGTGGGAGGGGATAATGGGGGGAAGGGTTTTCAGGAACTACTATAAAGGGCACATGGACAAAACTGAGGGGGAGCATGGAAGCAAGGGAGGGAGGGGCTGGAGGGGAAGTGGTGGGGGGAAAATGCAGACAACTGTAATTGAACAACAATAAAATAATTTTTTAAAAATCAACCAATGCATGCATAAATAAGTAGAACAACAAATCTATGTTTCTTTCTCTTTCTCTCTTCCTCTCTCTCTATAATCAATCAATAAATTAAAAAAAAAACACTGGGGCTTCAGTCTCAGGGTCCCTACATTGTCTTGAGTATTTTTTAAAAAGGATAAAAAGAAGATTCCATCTCACTTGCCAATTTGACTTTCTGTAGGACAGTGTTGAGAAGAATCCTGGGTTGTACTGATCATCCCAAGGATGCATCTGAGAAGCAACGAGCGTCACCCTCGAGCAGCCTTACCTGTCATGGACAAGAGGAGGGGCAGATGGGTTTTGCCATCACTGAGCTGACATTACAGAGAGATGGTTCCCACCCCTGAGTAGTGGTTCTGGGCTGACCAAGATGGAGGAGAGAAGTCTGGAATTTCCATGATCACTAAAAGTTTCTTAGAAGTCCCACAATAAAAGAAAAGAAAAAAAAAAAAGACAGGGGCAAGGGGCACAGGGAAGAAGCCAAGGGTGACTCAGGGAATTCTAACCTGGAAGATGGCAAGAAAAATGACCCACGAGACAGAGATGAATAGAGGGCACACACCTTCAACTGTCATTCTGTAATTTGCAGGAGAAATCACTAAATTCTTCACCTCTAATATTTCTTCTACAAAAAGAGGTCAAACTTCAGGATGTCTGATTTTTCTTGTAATTCTATGATCTGTGACTCCAGGACTTCTAGTATGTTTAATGTCAAATCAGATAATTAGAATGCAGCAAATATTCTTCCATGCGCCACGATTTCAAATGGCAGTAGGTGTATCTGTCTTAGTCTGTTTGGACTGCTATAGTAAAATGCCACAGACTCAGTAGCTTATAAATAACAGAAATTCAGTCCTCGCAGTTCCAGAGGCTGGAAGTCGATTGGGGTGCCAGAATGGACATGTTCTGCTGAGGGTCCTCTTCCTGGTTCATGGCCAGCAGCTTCTTGCTATCACCTCAGTTGGTGGAAGGGCTAGGGATCTCTCTGAAGCCTCTTTTATACAGCACTAAGCCCACTCATGCAGGATCCATCCTCATAACCTAAGCACCTTCCGAAGTCCCTACCCTCCCAATAAAATAATCTTTGGGGATTAGGATTTCAATATACGAGCTTTGCGGGGGACATAAACACTTGGTCCATAGCACTCCCCTTTCAGGGGCTGGTGCGTGTGTGATTTTAAAAAGTCATGAATATGAATGTATAAATTTAACTAGCTTTAGTGGTGAGTATTGAAAACAAAATATATAACAAAAGGAAAATGACTAAATAATATAGATAAATAAAATGTGGCCTATTTGGATAAAATACCATATATTAATTTGAAGGAAAGGATGGGATCTATGTCTTAATATGGATAGATAACAAAATGTATTATTGAGTGAATAAAAGCAAACTGCAAAACCATGTGTATTGTATGATCTCATCTACCTGATAAAGAAAAACCAAAGGCAATACTCTAGGTGCTCTATGAAGAGGATACACAAACAAGAATATGTGTGTATTAAAGCACATGGATACTCAGCTCATAAGAGTGGTCATTTCTGAGGACAAGGGTAAAAAACTAAAACTAGTAGTGCCTGAACTTTATAAGCAATGTTTAAAAATAGTAAAAGCATTGCCCAGCTGGTGTAGCTCAGTGGGTTGAGCGCGGGCTGGGAACCAGAGGGTCCCAGTTCGATTCCCAGTCAGGGCACACACCTGGGTTGCGGGCCAGGTCCCCAATGAGGGCCATGTGAGAGGCAACCATACATTGTTCTTTCTCCCTCCCTTCTCCTCTCTCTGAAAATAAATAAAATAAAATCTTTTAAAAAAATAAATAAATAAAATAAAAAGAAATAGTAAAAGTATGGACTACATAGGTAATTATTAAATCAGAAAGAAGGGGAAGAGTCAAAAAGACAAGCAAGCATAACACAGAGAATACAATGGTGGAATGGGAATCAGAAGACTAAAACTCCAAGCGTGACTCTGTCAATAGCTAACCCTTTGGCATGAAAAACTCACTTTTTCTCTCTGGGTACCATTCCTCCCTTAGCTGAAGCGTATGGGCATTGGCCCAGAGGACAATGTGAGTTCTAAGGTCTAAGATGTTGAGATGTTTTTGAATGTTGATATTTCATAAAGTGGTAAGCAAATAACCAATGATATTTAGCAGAAATGTCAGAACTTTGGAGTGTGAAAAAACAGAGACCTAAATTCTCAGGACACCTCTCTGCCGTTTCGTAATTTGGAAAAGTTAAGCTCTGTGGGTAACACATTTGATCAGACTTCTGTTGGGGGCTGTCTACCTGGGTTTTCCCTTTTGGGACCACCTGCTCTGAACTCCAATAGTATAACCACTCCAATAACACCCATGGTGGGTGCTTAGCTCAGGACTTTCACAAAGATGACAAAACGATTTGTTGAGAATGACTAAATCTATACTCTGGGAATGAGCACCAGCTACAGTTGAATCTATAAAAGATACAACGAACAAGGAAAAATCCCCAGAAGAAAAAGCTAGGGGTTGATACTTTATTTTCCATTGCCCTCTCCCTCTTACTTCTATGCAGGCTTGCTAATCCCCTTGCTGTCTCCAGAATGCCAAGTTTATTCCCACCGAGAGCCTTTGATTATTCTTTTTCTGCCAGGAGTCTCTTCCCTATGTATCTACATGGGTCCCTCCTTCATTTCATTCATATTTCTGCCCCAAAGCACTTCCTCAGAAAAGCCATCGCTGACCATTACTTGTCACTATCATCATAATATTGGGTTGGACAAAGAGTCCATTTAGTTTTTTCTGTAAAAGAAAACACATTTTTCATTTTCACCAATAACTTTATTGATTTGGATATTTTGAGTGTGTCAGCTATCTCCCATGTGGTATATAATGTTGATTGTTCTCAATTAATGTCTCGATTTGATTGCTAACAACTTCAACTCATCTACCCAATTGTGGAGCACTGTCCAGTGAGAAATCTCCAGCACAAAACTTCACAAACCACTTTTGACACGTTCAATCAGTCACACACCTTCTCTATACACTGCACAAATCTTTTTTTGCATTTCAGTTGCATTTTTACCTTACTTGAAATAATAAGGCATGATATGCCAAAAATGTTGTATATTTTCTTTCATCCTCAATATTAAAATGGCTACACAAAAATTCACCAATTTTGATAAGTCTTTTTTAAATGCACGCTGATATGACAGCTGTTGCAATACAACCTAACAAAATTGTTTTGAATAAAGTTAAAGACAACTAAGCACTACTAGAGCCATCGTACAGAAAAAAACCAAATGAACTTTTTGGCCAACCCAATATCTGGCACCAGACATTATGGTACCACCATATCAGCCTACCTTGGCTTACTGTTCTTCATTACTGACATCAGGTGATATATTTATCTGTTCATTTCTACCTGAAGGTAAGCTCCATGAGAACAGAGGATTGGTTTGTCTTATTCTTTGCTTCATCTATAGTACATAATAGGCATCCAAAAGACATTAAGCAAATGAGTGGTTGAATATAAGAATAAAGTAGCTGATACACTTGATTTTTCTACCTGGTCTCAAACATCAAAATAACTCAATTACCCTCCTATAAGAGATGAACCATTTAGATTCAGAACAACCCAAGCAGAATTCTTCACTTAAGCCTCATTCAGTCCTATTTGCAATGCAATAGAAAGAAGGAATTTGCTTCATTTCCTTCCACGTGTGTCTTGGTTTTCAAATAAGGTATTTAATTCTAGCCAGCATGCTAAGCGTGTGCAGACTCCGTGTTGAGCCTCCTGTTCTATCCTGGGGATCCTCACACCAAGCCGAACAGAGCCATCAATCTGCTTTGCACAGATGCTGCACTCACCTTACAGACTGTCAAAGAGGAGTGACAGATACACAGTGCCCAGCCACCCACCACCCCGAGAGCCGCTTTATGGAGTTCTGGACTAATGGCTCTCAGAAAAGTCATTATCGATTAAGTAAAGTTTCCAACTCAAAGAAAGTGATGGCTTAAGGAAAACAACATTGTTTGATGACAGAAAACGGCTTGATCTGATTGGCTCTTAACAATATGAATGTAATCATATCAATTCAGAAAAGTGTGTACAAAAAAATCTCCCATTAGCCAGGCCTATCCATAAGTCTATGCCGGGGACCGTGGCATTCGAAGGAGAAGGAAACGCCATTTTTGTTCTCTGGACTCTCTCACTCATGCTCTATAATGATTTACGCTAAAGTCCATGGATGTGTCGAAGATGTGTCTCTTTGAAACAGAAAAATGGCTATTTTTTGGCCTTTGCATGACTATTTAAAATATCGTGGGTCATATTTGACATTTTCTGTAGAAGATAAACAGAAAAATAGCCATTACCAGGAGTTACTATCTATTATTTTGTACTATGATTATGGAGTAGGGCTAAAGTCTGTAATCATGTGAGCAAAAAAAAAAGAAAAGGAAAATGATGGCAAAGATCGTTGTCAGATGTGCCCAGATCAAAGCCGTTTCCCAACCATTCCAGATTCAGACTCTGTACCCTGGTCAGCTGGATTTTGACTCAACGCATCCAAAACCCAATTCCTACTCCAGTGTGACCTCCTCCTCTTGACCTATCTCCTCCCCCAATCCTCATGGCCCTTTCTACTCCTGGCTGCTTTTGGGTTTCTAGTAACTATCCCAAACCTCAAATGCCAGACCCGGGGCACCACTCCTGCCCAACTTTTTACCTAAATCCTGCTGGGAGGGCCCTGCTGTGCTGCTGTCAGAATCCCAGAAGGACAAGTGATACAGGCAGTGACGTGGCACGAGACCCTCCCGGAGTTAGACATGGCCTTGGCTACCTTCTGCTGGGCAGCTTTGCGGTTTCTGAAAACCTGAAATCTGACCTCTGAAAATGGAACCATTCTGTTGGGATCTCTTCAAAAGAAATCATATGCCAGTGCACATGGTAGGAACTCATTTCATTAAGTTGAATTTAATTAAGATACTGTCAAAGATAATCTGATGAAAGGGTGACAGTAATTTGTCTTCTTTTTACTCTGGAAACATGTTTGTGAGCACTCTATATAGGTCCAAATCAAAAAATAATAATAATATGTGATATCAGGGTTAGGTAAAGTCATAGAGAGGTAGGTAGGTAGGTCAGTCTACAGATAGAGAGATAGTTAGAGATACTAGCTAGATAGCTAGCTAGATAGAAAGACAGACAATAAAATCAGGAACATTAAGCAGAAGGACCAGTATTTTATCTACCAACGGAATATTTACCTTGGTCTGCCTGAAAGAAGTGAGATAGTGAAACACTAATAGAATCTTCTGAAGGACAGAGCTGACCCCCTGCATTGTTTTTGGCAATAAAATCACTAAGCTTTTTGAGATTAACAAGAGAGCCAAGCAATTGTCTGAAGTTTGAGCTCACTAAAAAGATGCTGAGTTAAATGCAACCGCATTAGTGCTTTGTTTAAGGGCTTCCTTGTGGATGCACATGCAACTGATGACAGCGTCAACACCTGCCCTTCCACATAAGCACCGCATAAAAGTAGGTGTCCTAGATCATTCCAATGAACACTGTTGTCTTCTCCCAACCGTTTGCATCTCTATGTTCTCCTGTTGCAGGGAGTGTGTTGGCCCTATCGCAAATGTGTTTTATCTCCTCTGTTTGGAGAGGGTGAAGTGATGCTTACTGACTTCCTCCTCTATACCAAATATTTCCCATATATAGTAGCCACCCGCCTTATCACCATTTCACTTTCTAGGGTTTCAGCCACCTGTGGTCTGAAAATACTGAATGGAAAATTCCAGAAATAAGCAATTCATCAGTTTTAAGTTGCATGCTGTTCCGATTGGAGGGATGGAATCTCATGCTGTCCCATTCTGTCCTGCCCAGGATGTGCATCATCCCATTGCCCAGCATATCCACTCTGTCTAGGTGACCTGCCAATTAATCAAAAAACTTCAAGGATTGAGGATCCTCAGCCATTGAAAGCACCTGCTCCTGACATCCACCATGGTCATCATCATGGCCAAGGTCACCCAAGATCATCCAGGTGACCCTCCTTCTGGTAGATAGTAGGAAGGTCCACAGCAGCCTAACACTGTGTCACAGTGACTTTGTCATTCGACTCACTTCATCTCATCTCTCGCATTATCACAAGGGAGAAAAGGGTGGGTGTGGTACAGTAAGATATTTTAAGAGGAAAAGACCATATTCACATAACTTTTATTATAGTATATCATTATAATTATTCTATATTATTATTAGTTATTTTGTTAAACTCTTACTGAGCCTGTTATACATTTTATCACAGCTGTGTATGTATAGGAAAAACATGTACATACAGGGTTTGATACTATCCACAGTTTCAGGCATCAACTATGGATCAGGTGGGGGGACTATCATATTTACAAATTTAATCCATACTAGTAGCCAATATTTTCCAATATTCAAATATTAAGATAAGAAGCTGAAACTCAGAGAGTTCTCTAACAACAAGGGGCTGGGATTTGAACCCACATTTATTGACTCTTCAGGCCCTGTCTTTGCCCAAATACTGCCTGCTAGACAATGTGAGGCTTAAAGTAAGGGATAGGGACAATTACAGGGAAGAGGAAAGCAGAGAGCTGCAGTTACACTCCTCTTCTGTCAGATCTTAGAGTTCAAGTTCACAGCAACACAGACAGCCTGCCTGGCCTGTAGCGGATCACGGGTGGTAGGCAGGCACAGGAAATCTCGACAAGGAAAGGGCTTTAGGGATAGATTAGTTCAGGATCTTTATCTAAAGGTTAAGAAACTCAAGACTCAGAATGAGAAAGGTCCTTGCCCAAGGTCAGACTTGATTTTTGACAACTTGTTACCATTACAGCTAAACCTAGAACCTGTAAATCGTGATTCTCACTTCAAATCCCTTTCCATTATTTCTTCAATCTTCTCAAGAGGGAACAGTCAGACTTGGGATCATTCGGTTCCTATGGAGGACAAAATCAACTGCAGGAGAAAAGACACGATCCTAGAACGTTTGACTACTCAGAAACGCTAACATCCACACACAGTGATTGGTCCTGTAAAAAGACTTTTTATTACAATAAAGCATGAATCCAAATTGCTACCAACCATGAGGAAATAGATTTACTGAACCTCAATTTTATCTGCTTCTTTGCATAAGGAGCATGGGTTAGGGGAGAGTATTTACTTGCTGTATAGAAGTCACTAAACTTCTCTGAACTACATTTTAATCATTTATAAAACAAATATAGTAATAATACAGAAGTTTCTTATTACCTCAATTTTATTAGCCAAGTCTGCACAATAATGAAACTGCACATGAAAGCAGACACCATCATAATATGAAAATATTCCCTAATGGTCTAATGAGTTGATCATTTTTAAAATTAGACTGCTCTCCACATCCCTTCTCTCTGAAGATTTGTCCCTATCTCTACCCATTAAATCAATGTCTTTGATCATTAGTCTACAAATAGAATGCAAATACTTTGCCAAGCAACGCCATGAATTTCAGAAAAGATTCAGAGTACCAAGCAATGAATGAGAGAAGCACTGCCGATCACACCAAGCCTCTGACATAGAGGGATCGGGCCCGGTGAGGCAGCTTGAAATGGGAGCAGAGAGAAGGGGCAAGCCTGGTGACAAGGCAGGCACTTTGAAGGAGAGCCACTCGAATATCAAGATATTAAGAAAGGTCCTTGGGAAAACTGATAAAGGCTTGAAAGGCCCTCTTTTTGATCATGCCTTGAAAGTTAATTACACATAAAAGGATGTTACGTTGTGCTCTCATACAGTTTTGTCAGAAATCATATTTTAAAAAAAGCCACTTCACTGTTTTTGATAATTATCCCTAGTTGTCATTATAACCAAAATTATTATATTTATTAGGAAAGCATTATCTTCACTATTTTAACTCCATTTTTTCGAGATAAAGTCTCAGTTGCCACCTTTCCCCTTACACACTATGCAACTTCCCTTGTGGCTCTAAGTGGATTTCTTTGTAGTAAATAATTATCCTTGTACAATAAGGCTTTCTTTCACCTGCACCACCTCATACTGGTGTAGGGAACAAAGGAGATAAAACTTGCAAATTCATTTTGTGAATTCTAAAGTGCTATATGCATGTTAGGATTTGCTCTGTCTCCAAAAAATGTTCATTGAACGTGTGTAAGTTATTTCCAAATACGTTTTATTCCCATAACAACTCTTGGAAGTGGGTATACATCACCTCCAAAGTATAAATGAGAACAATGAAGAAGCCTTATCAAGGTCGCAAAGCTATTATGTGGCATAGTTACACTGAGAGCCAAACTGACTGTCCCCAAATCCCTGGCATTCATTGTATGTATTCAAACCACAAAGCTACTATTTTGTATCAATAATGGTGAACATCTGTGTTTCATATGGTTCTACCTAATTCATTCATCCAAGTATTTTTGACCATATACTTGCTCTCCATTAGACATTAGTCTAAATTCTGGGGATATAGTGGTGATTAATATAAAGTCCCTGCTCTCCTGAGGTTACATTCTGGTGGAATATATCATATAGACAACAATTAAGCAAATAATTTAAACAAGTGGGATAAATATCATACTGTGTTATATGCTAGGCAGAGAATTAATAACAAGTAACATATAGAGAGTGTTTGCTATGAACCAGATAACTCAGCACTTCGCATAGATTAACTCACTCGATTCTCATAACAACTCTATGAAGTGGGGACTATCAGGACCCTCATCTCTCAGATGAGAACGCTGCGGCACAGAGAAGGTGAGTTACTTGTCCTGAGTTAAACAGCTGGTATGGGGGAGCCAACCTTGGAGACTAGGCATCTCAGCTCTCAGAGGTTCTCCTAAGCACTATGCTTAATGTGATAGACAGTAGCTGGAGAGCTAAGTAGATAACTAGAATTGCTTATCAACATTACATTTTAAGTAATAATATCATGCTTAGAGCCTTCCTTCATATATTTAAAATATAACAAATTATCTCAAATAACAAGTTCTTCCCTCTAATTCATTTGCTGAATAGGGAGACTTTTTTAGGACTTGGAGGGCATCAGCCAAGAACAATTTCACCCAAAGTCTACACAACTGCTTGGGTTCTCAGCCTCTCCGAGGGGCCCCTTGCAATATTCTTACTAACGTGCCCAAAGTACTCATGGTCATTAGGACAACAGTTTACTGCTCAATAAATAACCCTGGAACTGCACTAATACTACCATGAATAATAATGCTGCCCGGTGGCTAGTGCTTTCAGGAAAGTGTGAAATTGGGAAGAAGTGCAGAACAAACTGATAATAGCCCACGTCAGGATGGCTTCACCTCTTTCCAGCTGCCTCTTTACTTACTGCTACGCTGTGATCCTTGCTCGTGCCCAGATCCGAAGATCAGAGGAAATGATGATCGTATTTCCCATTAGAACAAATAGTAGCTATCTTGAGCTCCATCATTAATCCTTCCAGGGACATTTGTATTGTGTTACTTATTCTGTAGCCTAATGAGGCATAAAAGAGGAATCTCTTTCCTTTCCCTGTCTCTAAATGCAGGTCCAAATAATTGCTCCCACTGCTGGAGACTGAGGTTAATTTGAAGCAAAGACCCAGCCGGGGCAATTTTCACTTGTCTAAGCCACAGAATCAAATGTGTGGGGCCACTGTCCTAACACTGGCACCTTGTGACTTCCCCTTTTGCAGCCTGAGCCTCAAATTTGTAATCCCTACCCTTGGTAGGTGCTGGCTGTTTATGAATGTATGCCGCGAATATTTCACTTATGTACCAAAGTGTTTTTATAAGTGTTTAACATAGCAATTTTAGTATTTATTAAATCATTCATTTATTCAATAATAAATATACCAAACCTTGTGTGAGGGCTGGAGATGGAAAGATGACGAGGGAACTTCGTCATCTTTAGAGAATAATGGGGAAAACAAAGAAGAAATGCTAAATTTAACAGTGATCTTTCAAAATAAACATCATGAAAGATAATTTCCTCATTAGTCTCTAGTGTTTTTTAAGCTCTTTCCAATACTAATCATATTCGGTAGAGACCAACATCTAGATTTATCTCCCCAAACACAGGGAGATATATATATTTAAAAAAGATATATATATATATCTTACCTACACATTATATTGTCCTCATAGCCCAACTTCCAAATTTGACCCTACTCATGGAATAGCTCATGTCAGTAAAAGTTTATGTAATAATATTTGATAAAGAAACTGAACATGTATGATTCAAGTGCCACCTTGTTCCCTTTATTCATACCCCTGGCCATGAGGCATGAACTGTGCTCTGCTCCTGCATCCTTGAGATAAGCACACAGAGGTCAAGACCAAGAAATTTCTTCTAGATGCAATCTGTAGGCTCGCTCTCTCTCTCTCTCTCTCTCTCTCTCAGTCACCACTAATAAGGCTCAACAAATGTAGGGTAACAATTCTAGGTAAGAGAACCAACTTAGCAGATCCAAATTCTCCTTGAACAATGCTGCTCCAGTTGGGTCACGGTAGTGGAAAGCCTGGCTGTGGCAGTAGATCCGAGTAACTTTTCCCAATCTGCGCTCACTAAAAATAAGGTGAGAACTCTGATCCCTGTCCATCTTACTCCTAGCCAGTTTTCTCACATGATTCCAAACCTGCACTGGGGGCAGGAGATGCATGATTAATGTTCACCCTAAATCCTAACCGTATAACCTATTTCCAGTGAGAATTATACTATAACTGAAACAGAAGTAATCAGGTAATTGATGGCAATTGCCTCGCAGCTATGTCTTGGATGCCATTTCTAAAAAAGAAACCAATTTTCTAGAAATGCATGTTAAATGCTGCACACAATTGATTCTGTATGTCATTAAACCAAGGAGAATATTGCTTAGGGGGTTACTCATTTTTATTTTACTTTCATGAATGTTAAGAACCTCTAAATCACTTACAACAATTAGGACAATTAGCTTTGTGTGGAGCTGTGGATTTGAAGCTTACTGCACTCATTCAGTTTCTGGTACTTTCTTCCTTGATGAGTAGAATTCGTTTTGATAAACCACAAGTCAGAATGGCAGTGTGTTTGGCTCCTTTTTTTTTTTTTTTTTTCACGTTGCATATGTCCTTGTTGAATTTTAGTTTCCCTTTCTGGGGAAGAGAAGTAGTTCATATTTAGAAACAGATTACAAACATATCATAAATACAAATAGTGTAGTTATACTACACACAGTCTTTAGTTGGCCCCTATCCAAGATTATTCCAGGGTCTTCTGCGGTCTCCATCCCTCACATTCTCGCCTGCTTTAAGAAGCATTCCATTTACGCGTTTCCTCTTTAGCTGTTTCTTTCTTTTGGACTTTCTCCTACATTTTCCCTCCATTCATTTCCTTTTCTTCTATTCTTTCTTCCTTCTTTCTGTCTGTGTCTATTTTGAAGTCATTGAGTGTCTTAGTGGAGGAAAAATAACTTTCCAAAAGTGTAAAATGTTCCCAAACCTGCTCGTTTACCACCCAGGTCAGTTCACTACTTGTTGCTTAGTGGACATTCCCACATCGGGAGATTGATGCTGGGAATGTGGGTTTGTGTGCAGTGTAGAACTGTCTTGGCTCTGACCTGATAAACTGTGTTTTGGTTTCATTTTGCTTTTTTAATGTCATCAGACTATATCTATGATCATACTTCAGATTCAAGGTGATTGGGCCCTAGGTAAGTTTACAAGATGCCCATTTATCACCCAGGAATGTTGCAGATTTGATCATGACAAAAGACTAGGGTGAATTCTTGCTTCAAACACTTGTGATAATGCAATTCCTCCCTACCAGCTGCTCCGTTTCTTAAAAATACAGTCTATCAGACTAGTGAAAAATTTACAGCTAGTTTCCTCTCCTTCAATTTCTTGCTTCTGGCCCAAGACCCGCCTCTCATAATTTCACCCCAGGCAATACTTCTGGCAGCCAGAACTTGCCAACCATACTGCCATTGCTTGTGCGGAAACCCATCGTTGTTGAGACGGTGCCATTTCTGAGCAGCTCTTCTTTCTTTCTAAGAGAAAGAACATGCCATTGAAATGGGTTCAGAGCAAAGGCTTTGGTGGCAAATTGGAGTAAAATTAACTGAGAAGCATTCGGTGTTCCCTTTAGATGCTGCACAACACCTCGCAGGCTGCTGCGGCTCTGAACACAGCGCCTTAATGGTTTGTGCAAGGGCAGAGGGCGGGGAGTGTGACCGGAAACCCTCGGGAGAGAAGCACACTGTGTTGGTGCCTCCTGAGAGGGACGATGAAGCGTGTAAAAGGGAAGCTGGATCATTTATGAAAACTGTTAATAGCAAGCATGGCTGTCAAGAGAAGGAGGCAACTGCAACCTCTTTTTCTCTTATTTTTTTACTAATTCTAGTGATCTTTGCAACCTTCCCTTTTTGGTAATAGATCCCTAAAGATGTGTGTGTTTAATGTCATGGAAAAACCTGCAAACACTTCCAATAAAGCTGAAACAGAAGTAGCCTATAAATGAGAGCTCAGGCAGGAGTAGAAGCTGGTTTTTTTTTTTTTTTTGGACTGACAGTAGGAGAAATTAGGGACTCGGGACCTGTGTTTAAAGAAATGTCAAATGACTGCACCTATGGCCTTTCTTTTACAGCTACGATGTCACCCCATGGGATAGTGATATCCCTTGGAAGAAATGTGAGGAGTGAAACAGACCTGCATAAGCAAAGGGTGGTTCCTCCTTTGTCCCTCAGTCTCTCTACCGGCAAAGTGGAAATGACGCAGACATCAGGCTTTCCCCCCGCGGGGGTATGTAAAGCTGCAAAACTGCAACAAGCACAGAGATTAGCTATCGATCTTATTATACAGTCATGGGCCACATGGTGACGCTTTGGTTGGGGACAGACCGCACACACGTTGGTGGTCCCCTAAGATTCTGATCTGAAAAATTCCCAGCACACAGTGACATGACAGCTGTCCTAAAGTTGTAGCACAACCCATGACTCACATGCTTGTGGTGACGCTGGTGCAGACAACCGACTGTGCTGCCAGCTGTATAAAAGTACAGCACACACAACTATGTACAGTGCATAATCCTTGTCAATGATAAGGAATGACTATGTTACTGCTTTATGTATAGATTTACCACACCACAATTTTATCACTGTTTTACAGTGTACTCCTACTCATTAAAAGACACTTTGCCGTGAAACAGTATGTCAGGTTACACCAGCTGCAGCCTCCTGCATCTCGTGTTTACCGTGTCTCCTGGTTGCGTCGCTTTCTCTTGTGCCTGATTCAATCTCGTGTTGTACTGGACAGTAACAGGCTTCAAGCCCAGGAGAAACAGACCGTGCCACACAACCCAGGTGTACAGCAAGCTATCCTATGTAACCCAGGCTGTAGTAGGTCTGTGTGCGTGCACGCTATGCTGTTTGCACAATGATGAACTCGCCCAACGAGTCATTTCTCAGAATGCATTTTTGTCGGTAAGCTGCGCGTGACTGTACCATAGTCAGAGACATATTTTCAAAATGCAAATCTGATCATATTATACATCTCCTGGCTAGAAACATCTCAGTGATTCCCATTTCTCTGGGACTAACGATGAGAATCATGATCTCAGCCCAGGTCGGCCAGGCCCTTGCACAATCTGGCTCCGAATCCCCTCCTGGCTCTCTGTCATCCAAACACAGTGCTGCTCCTTCAGGTCCTTGCACACACTGTGGTCACCCCATGGTCACGGCAGAGCAGTTCCCTTGGGTGGGAATGCTCTTCTCTCCTGTCTTCACCGACTTAACCCTACTCATTTTCTGAGTTCCTTTGCTCGGGGAAGCCTCAGTGACATATCTAAGGTGTGCTTCCCCTCCGGCATGCTTTTATAGCTCCTGATTGGCAGTGCTTATCACCTGTCCAGTTACAGTTACGTTCTGTGTGTGATTGTGTGTTTAATGCCTGTTTCCCCGCAGTACTCTCGACTTGTTTTTGTTCACTCTTTCATCCCTAGAACCCAGCAGTGTTCCCAGTGTATGGTAGATAGTTAATGTGGAGTGAGTAAAAGAGAAAAAAGACAGGTACCATATTAGTGAAAGAATAAAAACATGGAGAGAGAGCAAGGAAAGAAAGAAAGAAGAAAAGAAAAGAAAAGAAAGGAATAAACACCAAATTGGAGAAGAAACTTTGAGGTAAATGATTATTTGAAGTAAAACACACCAACCAGCAAAGGTGAACCTCCTTGTTAGGCGTATAAAGGGGTTCTTTGTTTCTCTTTTCTTTCCCACTAAGCGTGCCCCCTCCACACTGATGGTCTAGAAGCAATGTCTGGTTTGCTGTGGTGTTTCCGTAAACCTCTAGCATGAAGTAAGATGAAGCAGGCCCTGGCTACAGTCAATGAGACAGTTTTACGCAAACTAACCCAACATTCATTATGTGATGTTGGAACCTTACACATCACATGAATTACGACAGTCTGCTCTTATAAAACAGCCAGTTTTTTTTACGTGAATCACCCCACCTATGACTAGTAATTAGGGAACGATGTTCTTATATCTCAGGAGCAATGTTGGTTCTTATATATTGCTTCCCAGTAGCTTGATGTTTTAAAGTTATCCAGAGAAAGCTTTGCCACAAATAAAGAAAAAGCATATATGAATATCTTTAGGAAAAAGTTTGAAAAGCTATGAAGGCACTTTCCTTTAATGCTTCAAGAATATCTCTACATGTGTAAGCTTGCTGGTGAAGCAGCCCACACAGATTAAGAAGCTGTGAAGACACTAATCCTTGAGTGAAAACAATGGATTAATAGAAAAGATTTTCCCATTAGACCAGATTTTTAGTTTTGATACAAATTTTTCATATTGGAGAACCTGTTCTCAAAGGAACGAGCAGGAGCTCCAGGAGGTCAGGCTGCTAATGACCAACTCACTTTGAAGCCGCTTGCAAATGCCACTAGCAGGTTAAAGATGCGGGTATATATGTTTGTGATAGTAATTGTTTTGTTTTTTTTAGTGCTCTGCTCTCCAAATTCCACAGTTCTAAGTGGTCTCCCCTGGTTTTATTTTCCCCACTGGCCCTGTTATTTTTAGTGCTCAATTTTGCAGAATGGAAGGTTTTTCAATAGTGCAAACATTGGCATTATAACAGAAACGCCCATATCTCTATTTTATGGCACCGTCTCTGACTAAAAAAGAACTAATATTTCGTCTGGCCACATGATTATGTTGGGAAAATTTGAAAGCAAGGAAATTATGTGTTGCTCCGATATCTGAACTGACTTCTCTAAAGTCTAATCAGGTGGGAATTTAAGCCTTCTTCTGGCTTTAAATGAGCATACCATTTTTCTCCAGCGGAACAGAGCCTCCAGCCAGCTCCGCATCTCACAGGCATCGGTGTTGCCCGTCTCCCAAGTTTCACATCGGAGTCGGTCATAATCACAAATCTGTCCTTGCTGCCGTGTAATCCCTGCTCTGTTTTAGAATTTCAACCCTAAGATCCCCCAGGGCCCTGGACATTGGCTCTCCTGGTCCCTTCCTCTGTTTCCCCATAGTATCCTGTGTCCTGGGGATTTTATACACAATTTTTCCTATAGAATATGTGCGTGTGTGTGTGTGTGTCCTACACAGACAGGTATACATATTCTACAGATGTATGCACAGTAGGCCCTACCGTGACCTTGGCTCCCAGAGATACCTGTGCATAGACATCTGTTCACTTAAAGAAGTGTGTTGTTTTCCCCACTGTTGAGCTAAATTATTCAAGCGTGGATTTACACCAGCTTATGCAAATATGGCATAAACACCATTAGCTGTGGGTTTCCTCTTACAGAAACAATCTCCTTCACAATTACACCACATACAGATATTAACACAGGAAAACCTGTGACTTTCATTCAGTGGTGGAATAAAATAAGGAAACCTCTAGAAAACTAGCTTCAAATTCTGATTTTCTCCTTCGGTGTGACCTTGAGCAAATTGCTGAGCCTCTTTGAGCCTCGGTTTATTTTTTTTAATCTCTCAAGGGGAAAATATTAAAAACATAACAGAGGATTATTGTACAAATTAAAGTAAATAACATGGTAAAAGTAAATTCTTTACAGTGCCTGGCACATGGTGTTTGACATATGCTAATAAATGTTTGATATTTGTATGATCAACAAACACTTATGGAACAATGGCTATACAGCAATCATTAGACTGTGTTCCAGGAATAGATGGAAGAGAAAATTCCTGCACCGGACAAGATCAAATCCTAACAGTGGACATTGGTAAGCAAATCAAGTCAAGCTATTGTACAATGATTGAAGGATGTGTGTGAAGTCTAGGGGCACTCAAGGAGAACCATCCAAACCAGACGCAGAAATTCAAAGCTTTCCCTAAGACGTAGTACTTGATCTGTGCCTTACAGACTATGTACACATTACCTAGGTGGAGAATAGGGTAAATCTTATTTTGGGGAGGACAGCATGTTCAAAGACACGAAGACAATGGAGAGCACATGACAAATTCAAAGAAATTGAAATAATCAGCAATCTCCTTAAAATATTAATAAAGGTGACTGCACATGATCTTGGAACTAATCCTTCTACTGGTATCATCTATGTCACTGTTTCATAACTGCCTATTTGTCCCTCTCTTCTACTATACAGTGTGTCTCATGAAGGCAGGGACATCACCTTATACAATGTTGTACCTCAAACAAAAAGCAGAGTATCTAGAACAGAGAAGGACCACAATAAATATTTGAAGAAATAAATGAATGTTAGTTGCCCCAAACTAGTCATTAAAAAATAAAAAGCTCAGACTTGGGAGTTTAAGTCACTTGTCTAAAAACATGTGATAAATATGATATCAGACTGTGAACCATGGTCACCCTCTGCCAGGTCTCCTGGATGGCTGCTTCTGTTGCGAGTGGACACGGTCTGCCGCTGGGTCACGTCGGCGGTGAGGGGGCAGAGGCCGTATCCCCAGCACCCACTGCGGCTTTAGGCATTTAACTGACCTAAAATCTCTGAATTAAAAATGTAGTTGAATCTTTTCTCAGATAATTTGGTAATCAAGGATTGGAGCCCAGGAGCATACAAATTGTACTATTTGTAAATTCTAGTCTGGCAACTAGGAAGGATTAATATACTTTTTAAAAATAAGCAGTGTTTTGGTCCAAGGCATAAACTTCCAGTTGCAAGATGAGTGAGTGCTGGGGACCTCACGCGAGGCATGCTGACTACAGCTAATGACACTGTGTTGTGTGCTTGAAGTACGCCAAAAGAGCAGAGCCAAAGTGTTATCACACACACACACACACACAAACCTATGTGAAGTGAAGAATGCGTTAATTAACTTGATTGTAGTACTCATTTCACAATGCGTGTATACATATAGTGTATCTAAAGTTATCACATTGTAAACTTTAAATATATACAATTTTTATTTGTTTATTATATTTCAGTAAAGCTAAGGGGGAAGAAACTGAGCAGTTTTCTCTCCCTCCCAGAAGATCTAAGACCCTTCCATGTAAAACTTCACTACAGGAGCATCGCACTAGTAATACTGAGGAGTGGGAGGCTCGGCCGCTGTAAGAGCTCTAGAGACACAGAGGTAAGCCAGCAGGGAGGGATAAGCATGAGCCCATTTTCACTGCCTCAGAGGTGGAGGACTGAGACAGTCTGAGGTAGCCCCTAGCACGTTCAGACAGAAACACGACTTTGTCCTGCAGAAATGTGTACGAGTGCTATTTACATGGGCTAGTGGACGGATCAATAAGGATCTTGACTTCTGGAGTCATCTGGAGTCCATCCTGTTGCAGGTCTCTGTGTGCAATTCCTGAGGATAAAATGGAACAACCACATCTATGTACCTCATTCAACTTTTCAACAAATATTTATTGAGGGCCTGCTAGGTGCCAAGCACAGCTCTAGGCACTGGCAAATACAACAAAGAGTAAAATGCAGAAAAATCCCAGCTCTCATGGAGCTTCCAAATGGACATCGGGCTGAGGAAAATAGTGAAATTAGCCCTCACCTGGCACATTTGGTATCTATTATGATAAACAATGTGTGACTGCATCTTCCCGGGCTACTTACTTCCTAGGACTTGTATGCATGTGTGTGCATGTTTGCCTTTAATTTTTACTCTGCTTCCGGCATCTGTGTCCCTGTCCAGCTGTCTCTGCACTTTCTCCACACTGTGGTTAACATCCTCAACTTTTGCTACCTCCCGGACACTTGCCATCACCATTCAGATGTGTCACGGCCTCTCCCACTTAAAAAAATGACAGCATGACAACAGTAAAAACCTCTTTGCATCATCCACGACTCTCAAGCTGCTGATCCCGCATCTTTCCCTCTCACGGTAACTTTTATCTGAAGAATGTCTTTGGGAGCAGCCTCCACTTCCGCTTGTGCTCACTCCCAGGTAAGTCCATTCCGGCATCTGGTCCCACTGCACAACTGAACTTGTTCTTGCTCAGGTCACAGGGACCTCTCTCCATCCTCCTAAACCCAAAGTACATTTCCAGTCTTCTTCCTGGGTGATTTCTCATCAGCTTCTTCCTGCTAGAAATATCGTTTTCCCTGGGTTTCCACAGTTACATGTTTTCCTGATTGTCCTCCCACCTCTCCAACTACTCCATTCCAGTCTCCTCTGGAAACTTCTCACACCCAATCCATCTTTTAAATGTTGGACGTCTTTGAGATTTGGTCCAACCTCCTTAGGTCCTCCCTCTCCCTCATGATCGCTTCTTGATTGTAACTTACTTCACTCTCATTTATCATCTCATCCACTCTCGCAACTTCATATACCAATAAACATACTTTGTACTTTCTTCCAAGACCTTCTCTTGGCTCTAGATACATACGACCTACTTCCCAGTAGATCACCACTCGACTGTCTCACTAATATCTCAAATCAAACATGCCCCGACTTGAATTCATTTTCTTCCTAAACACACACTCCCCATTTCAGATATATTCCACCTCAATTACTGAACACCATTTATCCCGTTGCTCATGTCAGAAATGTGGGAACCATGCTTGGCACCTTCTTGTTCTTTGACCCCGCATCTAAGCCATTACCAAGTCCTGTCCGTTTATCCCTTCCCTACATCTCACAACTGCTCACTTCTCTGAATCTCCACTCCCATCACCAAGATAAAGCCACCATCATCTCCAAAGAACTTCCTAACAGTTCTACTTCATTCACTTGTATCCTTATTTTCAACCTATTTTCTACTCTTTATCCAGAGTACAAGATTAAAATTAATATCTGATTACTTCACACCCCTACTTTACACTTGAAAGATACTGTATGCCTTTTATGAAGACCAAAATTCTTAACATGATTCTCAAGCCCTAAACAATCTAACTTACTAAATATACTAAACCTACAAAGAATATATGTCTTTGTATTGGGAATAGGTAGATAAAAATATATTTGTCTTTAATCTTAAGAACATTAAAACCCATAAAGCAATAACTATATGCACATAAAGCAATAACTGTCATTCATATGCACACATGTGAGCATACCTGTACATGAACATCACAGCTTGAATGCAAGCCCCTGTAGAATTTTTTTTTAATATATCGAGTATCTATCCTTATTTTTTAACATGATCCCAAGTAAGGGTTTAAAAATGCTCATGGGGAAAAAAAAGTCCTAAGCACCTTGATAGGCCATGATGAGGCCATGAAGCTAGAAAACACCAAGGTCTTCTTCTCCTGCCCTGTCCTCCCCTTTCCCACCTCAACTTCTCTCACCGAAACCATGTTCTGTGACATGAGATGAATGAGCCACTCCAGAAGTTATTACAGAGATTGCCTGGGCTCTACTTTTCCTTGAAATAACAGATCAACTTAGGGGATAAAATGTCCTTTGCACCTTCACCAATAGAATCTTGATAGAGGCAGCCACATCTGCTAAATCAAACATGTGGAAAAGTTGTCCTACATTTATGTTGTTTTCCTTGATCTTTGTCTACATATCTGATAAGATATTCATATTCTGTTTGTTTCAAAATAAATATTGCGATAGCTGAATCATTCACTGGATGCCAACCTCTGTCCTTTGAAGCTGACTGTTGGGAGAAACAACTACCTTTTTGCTTCCCATTGAGTGCCTCTCACCAATCTGCACATTTGCCCAGATGTCTGAGGTTCAATTGCACAGAATTTTTGCCTATTTACTCAGATGTTTTGGAAAAAAAGGATCCAGTTTACAAACAAGTCTTTATATCACCTTACTTAAGGGTGTGTTTCTCTTGTATAAAATGCACTTAAACAAATCGGTTTCTTAAAAGTGGTAAACCTTTGACACAATTCATACTCCATGGCAGTTCTTCCCAATGGGCCAGAGAGGCTTTGATTATCTTCAATTGGGACCACTTCAGAAGCGACATGATGTATATTGCCAGTCTTTATTGTCTTAGAGATTTTATTGTCATAATGGGATTATGTCACAGTGTAATAGCAAGAGAAAGTGGCTGGCATTAAAATGTCTTGTTTGTGCAAACTTCATCCCAAACAACTCCTGCGACCAACAGGCACAGCATCTGTTCTAGAACATCACAAATTAAAGTGACAGAGGGATACTACCGCATTATGTGCCTGCACACATGTACATACATGCTCACAAACATTAAAATAGTCACTCATTACAGCGCAAAGTCATGTGTGTGCTCACTACATCAGACAGTGGTGATACAGCTATTACTAAGAAACTATTTTATTCCATAGCAGGTGTCACCGAATTTAGTCACAAATTACTGGGCCATGAGCAGATGGCTCTCTAACGATGGATAAGAGAAAGTTAAAGCTCCACATCAAATGGTGGATGGACATGTAGGGGAAAGGTAAGGTGAATAAAGTCCAAAGTTAAGGACAGACGGACAAGTGAAAAAGGGAGAATTAGAATGCAGCAGTGACTACAAGGAGATTTATTTACTTCCCAAGATATCTAGGTAAAGTGCTTAAACATTAGGAAGAAAACTTCCACTTGTACGTTCAATGTAATATTATGTAATATTGAGGAGTCCTAACTATAAGCAGTGGTAATCTAACGGTTATTTTCACAAAGCCCAAGTGTCATTGACATTTTTATGACCTGAGTGTCAGGACCATGATGTGTGTGTTGATGCTGCTGTCTTTAAGCTTAGGATGAAAGTGCCCACTGCTCTCGGGCTTACCCCCTGAGCTTGGGACAAACCGGTATCAGTCACACACAGATGGTAAGTAAATGAGAGGGAACTGTAAGGTCACTCAGGAGCAGGACCACACACAGGCTATCCGCCATAAACCCCCCCCCGAAGACCAACACAGAGCGGGTACCTGTTCACCTGCCTCTAGAATCTAGAGGCCTAGCAGAGTGGAACAGGGGAGTTAGAATTTAAGCAGAGATGAGAGTCTTCTGTCAACAAGTAAAAAGGATATGTAGACTGAGAGATCTCCTTCTTACAGACAGTGAAGTTTGAAAATGACTGATCCACACTAAAGAAAGAGAATAAAACTTAACTTCAGACGTCAAGGCATGAAAGCCATTCTGCATTTAAGATAATTGTGAGATCTCTAGTAGTAAATGAGGGGTCAACACAGAATTTTAAAATATTCCATTTTGCTAAATGATTTACCTTGTTCTGTTTAAAAATTAAATCCAAAGCCGTAATATATAATACTCGGCCTGTGGGTTTGTTGTTGCCAGGAGGACTTAGGTGGAGGGATGTTGGACATTAAATACAAGTATAAAGGGTCGCCACTGGAAAGAGGAAGATGCTGAGGTTGACTTAATATCTTTACCTTCTGTCTCCAATGGACACAGCAATGATCCCCCAAAGGCCTATAAAGAGGAATATTTCGATTCCCCTTACTCCTTCCATGATTTCTTACTCTGTATTGATTGAGTCCAAAACAAAACCCAAAATGAACAAATTGAAGTCAGTAGCCACATCCGTATTCTCAGAGAAAAGGCTTCTCACTCCAGCAGCTCTATTCAGCTGTTTCCTCAGTGGAGAGGACAGCCAGGGTCATGCAGAATGACTCCTGGGCTTTCTCTTCTCCCATCTGCGTCTGGGGTGCTGTGACAAAGACACATGTACACACACCCCATAGCTGATGAGAGAGCGAGGGTCAATTTCACACTTCTAAGAGGTGAGATGTCTCTTTTTCTTTGTACGTATCCAAGTTTAACCACCTACCTGCAATTGGGGAGTAGAGCTGAATAAGCGTTATGTGATGATGGTGGTGATTATGTTCTCATTCGAAGAGTCCATTCAGAACACCACCCCCGCCATAAAACCCAAGGAGGGATAGCAATTCCAGATGCTAAGTTATCATCAGGGGCTTCTTTATCATGAAACATCTCAAATTGATTTTTTTTGTCATTGAATCTGTCTTTTAAAAAGAGGTAAACATTCCCAAATTAATTAACTTTCAATAAGGAAAAACTCTTACATAAACAATTGTTCCCCTCCATCATTAATTTAATGGATATAGTGTAATTCCAGTAAGAGAGGGAATTGCAGTCACCAACTCCTCCCTGCTGCTCACTCTTTCTGGGTTTAAAAATAAAAATTATCCTTCCAGCAAATGTTCTTTACAAAGATATAAGATGCAGGGTAGGATTAGTTTATGACCTCAAGTAAGTTTTCTTATTCTAAGAAAACACTTCCCAAAGTTTCCTAAAGTTAGCCGAGCTACAAGATATATAAGCAGTTTAAATATGACCAAGACAGTATCTTCCCCTCCCAGCTAACCTTTTATTATAAACCACGTACTTTATTTCAACATTCTGAGCAGATTCTAGACAATTCTGTGCATACAAGTCCCAGAGCAGACATAAAAACCAGATGGGAAAGAGATTTACAAGAACCAATCTCAAAAGAATATTCGCAAGCAGAATGTCAACTCAACATTGATTTCAGCAATGTATTTTGATTTACAATACAAATATCTTTTTAGAATTTTCATTTCTCCTTATGTATGAACAAAGTGCAAGGAGGATATAGTCCCAGCTGCTCCCTTCAAATGTTCCAGCCCTAAACAACAACAAAATTATCATTTACTTTTATCCCCTGGGAAGTTCAGATGTTTTTAGTAGACTTTACCGCAAAATTGTTAAGTCAAGCAAGCAGTTGCCCCTATGCTTAAGAATATTTTCCTGAGGATACGTCCTTATCATAGCTCAAGAATCTTAACAAGGCAGAGAAAGAATGAAAAGTATTTTCTTTTGTAACTCTCTTACTCTATAACAACAGTACACTGAGATTCTTTATGGTGGTAACATCAAGCACCGTGCTGGGTACTAAAGACATAAAAAACACCTTCAAGGAGTTCAGGGTCCTTGAAGCCCTTGAAAGAAGAAAAAAAAAAAAAAGCTATGTGCTGTGGAATATAAAAAGAATTATTTAAACACTGGGAAGGAAGCACATAACTCTAATAGAAAAGACAAAGTAAGAAGGAAAAGATGGGGTAATGAGACGCAGTTGTCACAAGTACATAAATATAACTAAATTTAAATCACTAAGGATAGATCGTTTGTTTCTAATCTTCTTTGGTCACAGGAAACAAAATTAATTTGGAAATAATTCAATGTCAGAATGATCAGCAAACATGTACTGAGCCAACTATGTACGGACTGATTTCCAGTTGATACGGGGTTCTCACTCCATGGAAAAATACCTGAAGTATGCTTTGGGGGTTGTGAATGAAATGCTTCTGATTTTTTTCAATGTTTGAAAAATTATAATATTTAATTTCAACATCCTTGCAGGGAGCTTGACGTTTTTACCAGATGGAAGTATAGTGACTAGCTTCAACCGAAGTTGACCGGACTCGCACTAATGTACTCGATTTGGGACGTGGGGAAGGGAGGAACGTGGTCAGGAGTCGACACTGGCCAAACGGAGCAGAGCCAGTGCGTGCCCACGTCCAGGCTGCTCCGTGATCACACGACCCAATGCATTGTGGAGGACTGTATGCATCTGTTGGTTGATGTTGACTTTGACAGTGCAACTTATGCAAATATAATCTAATTTCAGTATCCTATCAAGCTATGGAAAGCTAGAAATAGTTGCACATTCAAAACAGAAATCCATGCCCTGACTGGTGTAGCTCAGTGGATTGAGTGCGGGCTGCAAACCAAAGGGTCACCAGTTTAATTCCCAGTCAGGGCACATGCCTGGGTTGCAGGCCAGGTCCCCAGTGGGGGCCACGTGAGAGGCAACCTTACACATTGCTGTTTCTCTTTCTCCCTCCCTTCCCTTCTGTCTAAAAATAAATAAATAAAATCTTTAAAAAAAAAAAGAAATCCATAATAAATCCTCCAAGCTGAAATTTCACTTTTTCTGTTACTTTTCAAATGGAAAAGAACTGGATTTAGAAAAAAAAAAAACGCAAGAAAAAAATTATTAGTGTTTCTATTGTGTGAAAAGATAATGCTCTCTATTGGGCCAAATGTTATGTGGTTAGTCAGTTCTGCCTATTAACCAATCTGTACAGTCTATGAAATGTAGTATGTCTCTACAGTAATGATATTAATCCCACACATGAGACTGACTCACAGATTTTATTATAAAGCTCAGCCAGTCACCCTGAAAAACTCTATCTCATTTATTCATAGCCGTATCTCCTGTAACGGGTTTCATGGTTTGCAAAGCCCTTTCACGTTCATGATTTCATTTGATGTTTGTAATAAACCTTTGAGGTAGGTAAAGTGTTAATGGCCCCATGTTTGATAAAGAAATGTTTGCAAAATGCTTATGTAATGTAATGTAATAAAGATTACAAGGCTAGTAATGAATATTCATAATGATGAACCTAGACCTCACAAGAATGGCTGAACATGACCTATGGAGTTTGTGTTAATTATCTGGCCTTATTTTATTCTAATTCCTTGAAAATATGCAATCCAAGTTTGACAAAAGGGGTCACTCAAGATTAACTAGAATATTTGATTAACCCAAGTGCCCTAAAACAATATTAAGTGTCCTAAATTTTCATTTTGGAAATACAGCCCCAGTTTGTACTTTCTTAAAGAAAGCAGAGTGGCCCTGGGCAGAGTTTTGGGGATGTAAATCTTCAACTCTTCTCTGGCAGCAATAACTCACGAGAAGGCGCATTGGATGGAAAACTGGGCTGAGACCTTGAGAGTGTGTGATTATAGTCAGTTTACGCTCTAAGCTCCCAAGAACGTGTTCTGTGCAGTCAGTGAGATTCGAGGATGACGGGAGCTGCTGTGCGAACGTTTCTCCCCAGTTTGGCTTCCTTGGATTGATAAATGGGCTTACTTGCTGCTTTCCTGAGGGATATTATTCAATATTCTGTTGGTTTAATCTGCCAGCACTAGGTGGGTGAAGGAAGGGGAGCTTCTTGAAGGAAGGTAGTTTTAAAAGAGTTTTAAAGCTCAGACTCCAGTGGAGGGAGCTCTTACTCAAGTGCTAACTTGGCTTTAAGCTGAGAATAAATCCATTGAAACCTACAGAGAAATTTCTGCCTCTTAATTACCTACACTGAAGAAAAATACAAGACGCGCCAAGCTCTAAGGTCACCACTTCTAGACCTACGTTGAAATATTCTTCAATAAAACGTACGATTCTTACTAAGTGAAGGGGCAGTCTGGAGAGCAAAGTATAATTAATCTCTCTCTCTCTCTGTCTCTCTCCCCAGTTAAGGCATGTTTGGCAAACTGTGTTAGTGTATTCTAATATGATATGAATTACATGATTAATATATTAACTCCACAAATAGTTATTATTGCAAGTGAAGTAAAGAATTAACTCAGTCTTCTGCTCGTGGAAGCAGCATTATGTACTACATGATCTCATTTGCTTTGATTATCTTGATTATTACAAGTGTTTCTTGTTGGGTTTTTTTCCTTAATGTCTGTCTAGAAACAGTTTCCCTACATTCGCTGTTAGAAAACATTTTAAGTCTGCAGGAAGTCAAACACTTTTAAGAGGTTCTAAAAGAGCTGCAAAATACATAAATAAGTGATATTATTCCCCCGAGCAATTCACGAGTCCTTCTGAGGCAATGGAGTGGGTCTTACAATAATACACAGGTAAAAGCCAGTTGTTATGAATTCCCCCAGACATGCAATTTGGTGGCAGTGGATCTGCATAATGATGAAGACATTGACAGAGAGGACTTTTCTTGTCTTCTGGAGCAGAGAATGAAACGGCCGCTACGCAGCCAGCTGATGGTAAGAAAAACGAGCTCTGAAGCAAGCGGGGACACAACAGAAGGTGCCATGCACACCTCTCACTCTCAGGCCCCTCTCGCAAGCCCTGCTTCACGGGAACGTCTTGGATGAGCAGGTCTGTGGCGAGACGGGGGCGGGTTAAGAAAATGGAGAAGGCCAGATTATCTTCTCGATAGCACCAGCATCCTTTGGTCCACTGTGTACAAGGGACCTTACCAAAGTTTCTACAGAAGTTTTGATTGCAAAAGTATTGTTTTACAAAAGCAAACAAACAAATAGAACTAATGGTTCTCTATTGCCTCCAAGACAACAAATATATTCCTTAGAAGAGCGGTGAAAGCCTTTAACCCCTGACTTTGGCCCATGCACTTGCCTCTCCTGCACCCCATGTGCTTTTTGCCCTAACTGGAGGGTCTGCTGCCCACAGGGCTGCAACCTGGACCTGCCACAGAGTCCTTTCTGATGCTGGGCCTCATTCAAAGTGGGAAGCCCTCTTGTCTCTCACGTGCCGGTCAGAACAGTATTCCTAGAACAGAATGGGTCCCCTCCAGAGCCTGAGGCAGCTGATGAGGCACTGTGCTTCCTTTGTGGTGGACAATGGATGCAAGTGGCACCAATTTACACAGAAGGAGATGACCTGACACACCCATAGCCCCTAGACCCCTAAAGTCATCAGTGTTCCCTCAGCGCTCCAAGAATTTGTCTCCCACCCCCGGAATGCATGTGCTGCTTAACCCTGTTTAGGCCTGGAGTCAGGAATCCCACACAGCAGGGTCCTAGGTTTCCCCTGCTGGAGCCCTGCCTTTGATATACCAGATCGGTCTCATTTGAACACTCAGTCATCTTCGGAGTCCAGCCAGTTGATCAAATCTTGTGTTCCCTCCCAGCTTTTTCTGCTCCTCTGCTGCATAAGGCGAGGGCTTCATTGTAACTTAGCAAAGAGGTCTCATGCAACTTAGTAATCACCATCCAATTCCCTTGCTTTGATCTTTATTATTCCTCAGTGTATTTTAACCCCTGAACTACCACACTGGTTGGTACTTGCCCCTCCAGCAGGACACCACCCCAGCTCAACATCCCAGCTTGCCAGAGTGAATATTTAACAAGGAGACTACGAGGGGCTCCCTTGTGCGAGGGGCTATCTCTGAGAGAGAGGATTACCAGTAAGCCAGCAAGTGTCCATTTGCAAAATCCCATTTACTAGCTACTTCTAAACTTCTCTGTAACCAAATAGAAACTTTATTTCCTTAACGTGACCTTTCCCCACTGATTCAAACTGGTCTCATCTAGCAACCTGACTCACCTGCCCCCCTCCCCCTTGTAGCACCACCGCCTTACTCATTAAGCCCTCAGGACAAGGAGGTTCTAATTAGCATCAAATAATCATGGGAAGAAGCCTCAGCTGGATGACCCCAGAGACAGTTTTGGATTCCAGGGGTTCCTTGGAATCCTAGAGTTTTTCAAACATCTGGCTAGGAGTCTCACAACAGATTGTGATCTAAAAACAAAACAAAACACCCCACTTTTTTCTTTTAACTTAAGGCCCACTCAGTGTTGGTGCTTAGAGAGGTAAGCCATGACCGAATGGCCCATGCGGTATTTTGACAGAGGTCTTTGAGTCCTGTGTGATAGGGCTCAATAGGGCTGTGTCCATTTGCTTGAGTCAATGTTCAGTTTTGGGGGGCGATCAAGGAGGCCTTTGAGAATGGGTGAGCGCTTTATTGCACACGAAGGAGAACGGGAGGCTGATGGTGTCAGCTTAGCTTCCCCAACCTCCCACCGTGTGCCCACAACTGACTTATGAGAAATTTCTGTCCTGGAGAAGGAATTTTGATGTGCCATGGCTGAGCTGCCCTTTGCCACTTTACCACTGTGGTAAAGATGGCTAAATATGAATTGTGTAAATTCAAACTCAGATGTGTTGTGAAGTTTTTATGCTTTGGTGATTTCTCATTTAGTTGTTTTTTAATGCCCGTATATTTTATGTATTATTAATGGTTGTGGTTTTAAAACATATTTGATGATATAATGTGGTGATTTTTTAAGGCAAGAGTAAGATGAAAGAGCAGAATCCTAGTCCTTGGCCTACAAGCAAATCTGATATGTCTCCTGATGAAGAATTACAACCTTCTGAATCATTTCACTGCACTAGGAAAGATACACACACACACACACACACACACACACACACACACACACACACGATGAAAGCTACTTATCAGTGATTTTTAAATGGACTGGCTAATAATCCAAGTTGTCCAATGTTTTTGTGAATCCTCTATGGCCAGCAACTTAGAATTGACGCAAATTCAAAAGACGCAAGTACAAATTACATCTGTTTGACATGTAAAAGGGATGATTATTCTACAGAGCTACTGGACTCTCAAAACAGAGTAAAGCTTTTGTTAGGAAAAAAAAAAGTAACCCTCGGTGAAAAGGCTCAGGAGACAAGTAATTTGGTAGTACTTACTGCCCAGAAAAGTAAAGGCAAGACACTTGTTAAGAACCTAATTATGCCAAGTATGGAATATTCAAGCGAGTAAATTACTAGGCCACATTCAGTATCGGAAGTTGAAAGGCCCCACTACCACTACAATAAGTCACTGTATTTACGACGGCGTCAATGCTCTTCATATCTAAATCACATTTATTAAAATCTATTTGCAACTTTTACTTAAATTAAATCTAGTAAGCCTATGTTTAGATAAATTAAACCCACTTTTTGGCTTAAGTTAACAAAAATTTATCTACATCTTATGAGTTTCAAAAAATTGTTAAAAAGAATAATTTCCATAAAAAAGTAAGCTGAACCTACCTATCGGACTTTTTTTAAAGTTTGGCTGGAGAGGCTTCTTGGTTTTAAACAGGGACTAAAGCCACTCTCGTCCCCCTCATGTCACCCACCACATACAGCATAGTTCCTTAGTGACTCTACGGAAGAAATTAGTGACAAGCATTTCAAGCCTACTTGGATGAGGTTTAAAAATATATATCATGAATTAAGAAACAAAAGTACTAACGTTTCTTCTACTTCACTACTGAATGGTATTAGATGTGAGGAGGGAGAGCATACAAAAAGAGTATCTCAAAAGTTGGCCTAATATATTATGATCTACAGGAAAATACCTTTCTACATTTAGAGCATTCAGTGTTATTATTGAATTATTGTATCTACAACTTACTGATCACACTAATGTATAGAGAGCTGTAGATATATAGGAATTCCTGAGACCTGGAAATTATTTCACAGGTTTTCTGGGGTAAAAGACTAAGAAAGGGCGCCCTGAGTTATTCTCCCCCTTTTTCTTCCCTGCCATCTACAACTTCCAAATCAGGTAAACATTTCTAAAAACCAGTAACTAAAGACTATTAAAATGACTTGGGAACTATATCTTTGATTGTTGAACAAACAAACATTGCTCCTTCTTAACTATATTGAGGCTTAGTCTGAGACACAAATGACTAACTCAAATACTAAGAAGATATAAAATATAAATGGTTAATGATTAAAATGGACAGTTCTCTAGTGAAAGGGACTGAAATATACTCAGGAGAAGGATCTCAGAATACAATTAAAGTCTGAACTTGGAAAAATAAATTTGGAGGGGTGCCATGGCTGATTTAGAGGCAAGCAAATTAAACTTAGTGAATTTTAAATTAATTTCACAGATGGCATCCAATTCTGGTATGGCTGGCAGCGTTCCATGTTATATTGGAAGCATAAAGAAAAAGCAAAAATCCTCAATTTTCTTTGGAAGATGTGACATCCTGATCTTTATAATTATATGTTTATATGTATGTCTGTGTGTGTTTGAGTATATAAGTATGTCTTTTGTGTGTATCTAGTAAATATGATATAAAAATTAATAAAGGGAAAAAGTAACCCAGTCTGCTGGGAAATACATTCTCAGACACTTTTCAAGGGAAATATCAAATAAATAGTGGGTCTGGTTTTAAGAACTTCCAGATACATTTGTTATGACATTGAAAATAAACTTGATCCTTACTCAAGGGGCAAGAATTATATATTAGTGACGTATATTGATAGCGATCTCTTGATTCCATACTTATTCACAGAAATAAAAAAAAAAACAGCTGCCTGAAATATACATATAACATCTGACGCTTAATATCCAATGTTACATATGTATGCATTTTTACTATTCCAGAGAACTACAGGATATTATTTACCGAGAGTTCTATACATGGAGATTATGCTCCTTTTGATTCATTGTTGTCCCCTGAGACACTCCCCTCTTCTGAGATATTTGCCAGCAAAACCAGAGCTGCGATGAGACTACCTCGGTCCCCCAGCATTTCTGAAGTTTAGAGGCTCCCACCCCATATCACTGCAAACACACAAAAATATGCTGTGTCATGTGTTAAATATAACTTCTCTAAAAAAATTTTTAAAGGTTTTTATAATTTTTATTAATGAGTTTTCTTAAATACATATTTCTTATTTTGTTCTTATAGTTTAGACTTGCGCTAATATTTAAGTAAAGTTGGATTCAATTACGCTTAACTATTTGACATTAATATTATATCCTGCAGACATTTAACTATACCTTTATTGATTCTGATATTCCAGACATTTTTTTTTTTTTCATTTTTAAGCCTATGAATGTTTTCCAGGTCTTAAAAAAGCCATGGCCAAGCTCACAGACCAGTCTAGACAGGGAGCCTACAGTGCTTAATGGATAAAACTGCTGTTTAGTCACCACTAACGAGGCGGTCTTCTCACTGCATTCGGTACAAAAGCACGTTCTGTACCAGGACCTATAGTGCCCTACGTGACTTGTTCTGCGCCTTCTCCTCCGGCCCCATCGCACGCACGCTTCTCTTTCTCAGTCTGTGCAAGTCGTGCTGGTGGTCTAAGGACCCACCAAGAACAAAGATAATAGTTTGAGAAAGTATTGAGGTTAAGGGAAGAGTTTTTAGGGTTTTCATGTTTATTTATTGAGGATAAGGAAGACCTCAACATGCTTTCAGGCAGACAGGAGAAACAGCCAGGAAAAGAACAACACGCCTCTGGGATTTTTTGTTTTTGTTTTGAATTTTTTTTATTGTTGTTCAAGTACAGCTGTCTCCATTTTCACCCCACCACTCCCCACCCCCAGCCATCCCCACCTCCCACTCTGAACTATTGCCTCACTGAGTGCCTGGGTAGGCCACGCTCAAATAAATCTTTCTTGAAGGTCAGTTGTTGGTCACTGATAGGACTCACTTCCTCACCGCCTGTTTGCCAGAGGTTACCCTAGGTTCCTTGTCACGTGAGCCTCTCCACAGGGCAATTCACAAGAAGGAAAACAAGTAGGGGAAGAAAGAGAGGGTGAGCATTCAAGACAGAAACCAGGGTCTTTGTGTAACTGCATCTTGGAAGTGACTGCCCATTACTACTGCCACACTGTGTCATTGGAAGTGAGCTGGTTAGGTGCAGCCCACACTGAAGGAGAGCCATCACACACGGCATGCACAGACGGAGGGGAGGACCCCTGGAAGCCTTCTCAGAGACACAGGCACTACCTAGCAAAAGACTCGGCCATCTAAATAAATAACAGTATAGAATGTCAAGTCATATTTTAAAAAGCAGAAAACCTAGAATATTTATCCCTATCTGGAGTGGAGAAAAAAATCTTCAGAGATGGTAATGTTTGAAACAAGAAGAGAAATTCACTAGGCAGAGAAAACATTCTGACAAAAGATCTGATGCATAGATGCTTCTGGCATGTTTCTGGGGCTTCAAGACCTTCTTCAAGAAGTGAGCCTGAAGGAAGTGTTGGAGAAAGTGGCCACAGACTGGAGTGAAACAGACAGACTATTGCAAACCGTGCAGTTTCTGATTTGTCATGCTGAAGGGTTTTAGACTCCATCTGATACTTGAAAGAATTTCCAAAGGGGAGGAATAAAAACCATACCTTAGAAAAATAGCTCTAGTAGCAGGGTGTAGGATGACTGAGAAGGGGAAATAAAGAAGTCAAGTAGGTGATTCAGAAACATGCTGTGCCAGGCCAGACAAAGCCATGGGGCACTAAACGAAGGCAGTGGCCGTGGGGCTGAAGAAACGGGAACAAACGTGCAGCACAGGCGGGGATTGTTGAGAGAGAGCAGAGGAAGAACGACTTCAGGTCCCTGGCTTGCATGACTAGGCAGACGCTGATGACGTGAACCGCAGATGGGTAGATGAAAGAGAATGATTTTTTTTGGATATGTTGAATTTTGAGTATTCTATAGGACATCATAGATGCAACATAAGTAGGCCTTAAGTTCATAGAAATATAGAACAATCATCACTTGGATGGAGACGAGCAAGATCAATTTTAAGTTGACAAATATTTATTGAGTACCTACCATATTCATGGCACCATACTAAAAATGGTATGATAATGAGTTACACCAAAGTATTCATATGTGGATAATATTATTCTGGACTTCCAAAATAACCACAGAAGTCAAGGTGAACATGAAGGAAGAAAGTACGTGATCAAAATGCATACCAAGAACCCATATTTGAATCCCATACACTGCTTCCCAGAGTTTGCTTTTTATTGATATTTATTTTCTCCTGGTTCAATTAGGAGTGTAGCCTATAATTTTGAAGCAATTCTACATTTATGTGGCTGAGTTTCACACAAACCATTAATAAAATGTAGAAAAGAACAATACTCAATGAATCTCTTATGTATTAACTTGATGATTAGAATTAAGCTGGCTAGCTCCACTCTGAAGTTGTGTCTGGCATGTAATGCTTATGTAGCTTGCGACAGTTTGCATTTCGCAGCTTGGTTAATTAAAGTTTTTAGTTACTTGTTAAAATTGTAATTGCACAGTGCCATGACTGGGGTCCTTTAAAAATCAAATTATTATTTACCCAAGTGGCACTGAGTGAGTATGTGTGTGTGTGTGTGTGTGTGCGCGCACGCATCTGGGCGTGTTTTAACAACACAGTATTAAAGACTTTTTTCCCCTCATTAATCTGTTCTTGGGAAAAAGGAAAAGTGCTGCAGCTGCTTAGTTTTGATGGCAGGTTTGTGTGTCCTGTCCCCAGACACTCTCCTACTTGCTTTTTCTCACTTTTCAGAAGCAAGTCTACTGGGCTTTTGCTTATCTTCTCGAGATCCCAAACATCACACATTTTACATAAAATTTTGCAAATGCCATCCATTTCAATGGCATCTATCCACTTCAACCTCATAGTCTGAACTAAAGATATTTAATTCCTAAAAAGCCCCTAGCTCTCTCCTGATTTCTGTTTCCAGGCAGACATTGTCACAAACATACAATGGTTTTAGCAATGATAATAATGAGGGGAATGGGGAACTGCCATTTTTAAAAATTATCCCCAGTATACACAGAATTTCTCTTCCCCACAAATGAGAAAAGAAGGTAAAAACAGTATGTTTTCAACCAGATGAAAATAACACCCTAAAAATCCAGTAAACACCTTAAATTGTGTGAAGAGGGAAAACTACTGGGCGGCAAGTAGAAGCTGAATTCAAGCAATTCTCTCGCTTTTGGACTCTGCCCAAAGCAGACATGCCAACCGCAGTTTATATTTAGACTGTATATATTTAGATGTCAAAAATAATATGACAGACTGAAAAATACACTTATTTAAGTATCCTCACCTTACCCTTCAATTGCTGTTTAGTTGAATTTTTTATATAAATGTCTATGTGATTGAATTTTTATTCCTTAAGATTCTGTTAATAGTTAAAATATACCAGTATTCATTTTCATTCCAATGCAACCAGATTAGAACTCTCTAAGTCAGAGATCTGCATCAAGAACTATAAGCACATCAATAAAGGAATCTCTCAACATTGGAAATAATCTTGTCTGTTTCATTCACCAATATATGCCTAGAATAGAGCAAAAGGCCTGCCACCTAGGAAACACTCAAAAATGTTTTGTTGACTTAAATAAATAAAGAGTTGAAGGAACAAATGATTGAGCTGCTTAAATGAAACATGATCCTGTATTTAAAACAAGAGAGTCCAGGAAGAGAGAATAGGGAGGCACTGGAATTCGATCCACCTGCTAAGGCTCGGGCCCAGACATCTGTTCAGAAGGGAGGCCCACGTGAAGTGTTGAGGTACACCATTGTGGGGAAACCAACCTCATAATGCAAGTAAGGTCAGGATTCCTTGGAAGAAACTCTAAGTTGTGATAAGCAAATGTAAAACAGCTGCAGTGCTAAGGGATTAGAAGGGATGAAGAGGCCAGAGCAGCACATATGAATGGGAACCAAGGGCACACCTCCATGCGCCCACTCTGAGTGAGCTGGATCGTGCTGTCAGGGAAAATAACAATGTTTTCAAAGTGAAGCAGAAAAGGATAGGAATAGGGTGGTGCAATTCCTATCACTCTAAATTAACTGGACACTTTCAAGAAACAGGAAACTACTATGTCAGATAGTAGAACCCAAATTACTTGGCTTTTGACTTCTGTCTAGTCTCCATTTTCATTCAAGTACTGACTACAACCCCAAGATGAGTTTGATGCAGCCATTCAGTCAGAAGAGTGCTTCTCAGCTTGTAGACGGGGCTGTACATGCAAACCTCAAACCACTCCAGGGGCATCTTGAAAATCGTGGTTCTCATAAAAATCGCTTTTCTATGGACCATAGAGATTTCTAGATAGAAGATTTCCAACTTCTTGTTACCTCTCACTTTTTACCTTTCTCCCTAATGCCTCCCTCACAAAAACAAGACAAATCCAAGCCTGTGTCCTTCAAACATGAAAGAATCCCCAGAGATCACATACTAGCTGTAAGGCGCTGGACAAGTTACTTAACTTCTCTAAACCTCAAATACTTTTAGAGTGTTTTGCACAATGACTCCTACCTGGTAAATAACCCATAAATTATCATTACTTTTTGAAAAAAATCGTTTCATCACAGTTGTGATCTGTAAAAGCCCCAAGGCAAGAAAGTAGGTAAGAGGTACAGTCCTACCAATCAGATGGTAAACCTTCAGTTCAATTAGAGAGATAAGTGATTGACCCAGAAGACAACAGACTTTCTGCTGAGGGGCAGTCTGGCACTCAAATTGAGAATAATTAGCCCAGAGATAACAGCATTTGTCCCAAGGTTAATTTGGAGGAGGCAGGGCAATGTTATCCCATCACCTTCCTACGTCTGTAGTCCTGAGCAAAAGAGCTTCAAGATAGCTTTTGCTCACTTAGTTAGTACATGGGTATCAGGCAGGAAACTAATGCAAACATTTTTGAGTTGAAATTGCAAGTTACATGAGTCAGAATTACCTGTTAAATCACGTCTCTCAAATATCAGCTTCTCTTCTCACCAATGATCTCAAGGTCTTAGAAGTATTAAAAATATGTATGTTTAATACCTGAAAGGATCAGTAACTCTTAAAACTAGCTTGTCTGAGTTTTAAGTTGAACTCATCCCCAAAAGTTTTATTTTCATTGGTTGTCTTCTAATCATCACTTCTCTTTTGTGTCTGGACATCTCATTCTTCATTGGGAAATAAGGAGTCCTGGATGAGAGATATTTTCAGACAACTGTAACTTACTCCCTGAAGTGTTAAAACATTAGTATGAATTGCATTTGACTTCTATGCATATATAAATCAACAACATATTGTTGACTGATATATTAAAACAAAATATTAAAAATAAATTTAACCTTTTGGATAACTTAGGAGCATCATTTGAGATTTCATTTTTGGAAGTAAGAAAATATACTGAGAATATTCTGGATTTGAGTCAGAACAACCTGGGTTTCAGATCTGGTTCTGCCACTTACGGCTGCGGAACCTTAGACAAGTCACTTAACTAATTTGACATGCCAATTTTCTTATCTGCAAAATTGGTAACAATAATGCATAGCTCATGATTGTTGTGATGGCTGGAAGGAAGACTAAAATTTATTATTTCCTATTACTATATGCTTACTGGTATATACTATTTCTATAAATTCACAAATTAATAGAAAATTACAAATTTTTACAAATTACAAATTTTTTTCACAGAGATATATTCCATATAAAGTATTATGTATATCGACTGGGATGGTAACTTTTTAAATAACCAAGGAGCACAATGCAGTGAGCTAAACATGGGATTATGAGATGGAATCAATCCCACCAACAACTAGTCGTTAACTTCTTGGCCTTAGTTTCTCCATCTATGAAAACAAAAGGCTGAACAAAGAAGCTGACCTTTTCCAGCTTTGATTTTTCCCACTAAAATCAATATTTGTCATGCCTTTATATTATATACCAACATAGTTTTAAATTTTTTAATCTTCCTTTTACCAGCCACAAGTTTTGGCAATAGGAAGGAAAATTCCACATGCACCTGTATCTCTGCCAAGACAGTTGGTCTTCTTCTGCCTTACTCTGGACAAACCGGCCCCCCTCTTACCTGAGGCACCCCCGCCACGTGGGCACTAGGCTCCATGCCCTCTAGTGTGGAAAATAATACAGTGATCATTAAACGATAATACAAGAATGAACCCTGTGTTTTTCATACTCACAACTGCAAACGTATTTTTGCTTCACCCCGTATTTTACCTTTTTGTTTATTATCTTATTAATTTATGTGCATGTTGTCTGTCTACCCACCATGAGCTCACACAGGTAGCAGAGTTTCTTTTCTTCACTACTTCAGCCCAGGGCCCAGACAGTGTCTGGCACATATTAGGTGTTAAATAAATGTCTGCAGATGACATTGTATGAGTCACAGGAAGAAAATATGGCTTGGTCTTTTCAGAATAACAGAGGTCACAGACACAAAAATAACTATTTTGTTGTAGATAGAAAATAATTCATGGACAAAACCCCCTGTTTTTAACTGCTCTTCTTAAGAATATATAAAATCTCCCTAATTTTGGTATATTTATCCATTAGTCTTCGCCTCTTCTTTTGTGAAACAGCAAGAAAAAAATCTTGTTAAGTGAAAACAAACCATTGATCATACAAGACAGAAAACAAGCTGTTAATGAGCTTCAAGTTGTTACAATTTATTTTTATGTGCTAAGGTACAATTGAAGGTGGTAATAGATCTCTTAAACTCTATATGATTTTGAACTGACATGGTTATTTCAATGATTCACTCGCGGGGACTCAATTCATTTCAACAAGCATTTATTGAAGGCTTGTGTGAGCAAATAGCTGGAGTGTACTTTTTGATAAAAGGGAACTACCAGGTAAATGAGACTGGGCTTCCTTTTGTAATGCAAATACAAGTCTTCAGTTTCCAATTTTTGTGCAGATAAGGGAATATATTGCATAGATGTTACCCCCTTTATGAGGGACTAACAGCCCCCTACGTCAGCAAAAGTAAATAATACTCATGTCAAAATAACACAAAGGGAGAGGCATCCCTGTACATTTGGAGCCTGAACAGTAGGGTGATCAAGGGAGAAGGGACAGGCCTTTGGTGACAAAAAGAAAGGATCTGTGTCCCCAGCTCCACTACTTATAAATTATGTGACATGGATATGTGTTTAACCTTCTTGAGATCCATTCCCAAACACAGGGAAATAGAGTTGAAAAAATCTTTAGTCCTTGTAGACATATGGATTAAATATAATATATGTAAAGCATCAAGTACAATGTCTGACATTGTAGATGCTCAATAATGTTAGGTATTATAAACAAGCTAAAAAAATAGATCTAGACTATTTATTGACAACTCGATTAAGACACAAAATATTATTCTGTGACGCTGAGGAAAACTTGGACACTTTTCATCTCTCTCCCAGCCACACCCCCAACCTCCTAACTTCTGTCTCCTAAATGTCCTTGCACGTGTCTTGAGTACACACGTGCATGAAGAAGCAGAAAGAAAAATGGTTACCTGACCTCCGAGCCCTGCGCTGGCTCTGAGGAGACGAGAGTGAGGAAGGAAAGCGATGACAGAGTGTGGGGTGGAGACCCACTTCTGGGCTCGGTGCAGCTCCCTAACAGGCCACTCCGCCCTCGTTACAACAGCAGACCCTGGGAAAAACTCGAACCCAAGGACTTCCGCGAGTAAACAGCAGCACGCAGGTTATGGCGAGAGGTAGAAATCTGGACCAACAATGACCACGGGGTGAGTTGTGTGTTTTCCTGCGGCTTTGCCCTAAAGTGGCCCTATAATTGTAGTTTTAACACAGCACAGGAACTAAAACTATAAAAGAACCCACCATGACCAATACCACACCACCAG
>PVJI01000380.1:130888-275744 GCA_004026765.1 Micronycteris hirsuta
ACCACCACCACCAGTGCCACCACCAGTGCCACCACCACCACCAGTGCCACCACCAGTGCCACCACCAGCAGCAGCACCATCTTTCTGGCTGGAAGGATCAATGCAAGAGCCCAGGCAACAACAGCCACCACTGGGGACAGAAAAGGGAAGCCCGGAGGGAGAAGCTGGAGGACTATCCCCTAATTCTATGTATGGAAACTAAAAAAGGTTCAGGCTGACCTTGTAATCTTATATGTACGGGACAGACTTAAAGCAATGGTATAAATATAGTTCCATTTTATAAAAGTCTACAAAATGTAAGTTTACCTACAACGATAGAAATAGATCTGTGATTGCAAGGCATAAGGAGTGAAGTGAGGCTTGCAGGGCAAGGGGCACGTGTAGCTTGGGGAGGTGTTAGAAACGTTCAGTATCTTGATGACGGTGTTAGTTTGGGGTATAGACAAAGGTCAAGACTCATCAACCTGCACACTTTAAATGTGTGGTTTTCAAAAAAAGATTTCATTCATTTATTTTAAGAGAAAGGGGAAGGGAGAGAGAAAGAGAGGGAGAGAAACATCAATGTGGATGAGATACATCGAAGGATTGGTTGCCTCTCACATGCCCCCAACTGGAGACCCAGCCTGCAACCCAGGCATGTGCCCTGACTGGGAATCGAACTGGTGACCCTTCGTTCCACAGGCCAGCACTCAATCCACTGAGCCACACCAGCCAGGGCTAAATATGTGCAGTTTCATTATACATAAATTTTACTTTATAAGAAGTAAAACTAAAATAATACTATTTTTAAAAAGATTTTTCTAATCTAGATATGCAGATAAGATAAAGATAAAACAGTTAAAAAAAAAAAAAGATAGCATAGGTCCAGAAGTAGAGCTAAAGATAAATATTTTGAACGGTAGGCTGGTAAATCTTTTTTTTTTAAAACATTTTATTTATTTTTAGAGAGAGGGGAAGGGAGGGAGACAGGGAGAGAAACAGCAATGTATGGTTGCCTCCCACACGGCCCTCATGGGGACCCAGCCCACAACCCAGGCATGTGTAACTGACTGGGAATCGAACCGGGACCCTCTGGCTCCCAGCCCGCGCTCAATCCACTGAGCTACACCAGCCAGGGCGGCTGGTAAATCTTAAAGTCAATTTTTTCATCCTCGCCCAAGGACATGCTTATTGATTTTAGAGAGAGGAGAAAGGAGGGAGAGAGAAAGGGAGAGAAACATCTATGTGAGAGAGAAACATCAATTGGTTGCCTCTCATACGCACCCAGTCTCTAGACCAAACCCACAACTCCGGCGTGTTACCTGGCTGGGAACCAGACTGGCAGCCTCTTGGTTAACAAGATGACACTCAACTGAGCCACACGGGCCTGGGTGTAAAGTCAAATTTTTGGGTGAATAAGCAGGACCTCTCCACTATTGATGACTTTGTTTATGCAAAGGTAACCAGCGAATGACATTATTAGTATTCAAAGCAGAAAGCAGCCCTTAGTTGTCTAAGTTTGAATTGAAACACATCTTAGAACCATGTTTAAAAAATGGCCCTTCACACTTCCAAACAGAGCTCTGAATCTGTGGGCCGTTCACTCTCCATCGTTAGGACAATGACAATAGAAAGCACAGATCCTCCTGTTGAAGACCTTTCTTCCTAACACATGAGGCTTAAAAACAAGTCTCTAGATCTTCATGGGCCCCCGGATCTCAATCGTTTGCTGCAGTCACTGAAAGGGACTTTGTTTTAGGTCAAGTATTCACCAAGTTTTCATAACCAGTCTGGCAATGTGTAGGCACTTTGGGGAAGGAGGGGATATATGGCATGAGTCACGCTCCCTGCATTTATCAACGTAAAAATTAACCTAATATACATGAAATAATCAGAAGCTTTCAACAGAGGGAGGTGGAGGAAAGAAATTGTATCAGAATATAAATGTACTGAAGAAGCTAAAGGCAGGGGGTGGGAAGGAAACAGAAGGGGTGTAATTTGAAATAGTTTTCCAGGTTCACCCCATTAGATTCTGAAGCAGCAGATTTCGTGTGGTTTGGAATAGGAGGAGTATAGTCAATATTGTTATTTTTGAACAAATGTTCAATCACACCCATGTATTACAAAATCTAAAGACGATTCTTTAGGCCATTAGCAATAATACAGATGGCATTTCCATGCAGGACTCTATTAAAAAATTTGAAAAAAAAAAAACTTCAAGAGAAGTTGTAGCAGAGTAGGTTGCTAGAAATTCTGGCAGGTGAATTATTTGCTTTATTCTGCTTCACTACCCACCTAGAAATATCAGTAATCACAAAGGCCTTATAATATGTTTACACTAGTTCAATGACTATAATAATTAAAAAGAAAGAGAGAAACATTTACTTCCCGTACAATGAAGGAACATCCATCACTGGGATGTGAAACAATCGACCACAAACAATACACAATCTCATACACAGTCTGCCTGCTTTCATCCCAAACCATGTCTGCCTAATCAAAGTCCCGTGCCTTCATTAATGGTGTTTACAAACATCTCCTGATCCTGGCTAAGCATTTCTGAATACTGGATTTTGGTTGCCAATAACTGTGGCACTTAAGGAAAGGAGGCACTGGCTGCTTAAACAGTCCTGAAACACTGGACCAGGGCAAACAATTTCTCTAGACTTGGGGGAGGGGCAGTTCTTGAGTGTGAGGTTGTGATTTAACTCATGAATTTCTTAAGTGTGGAATTCTAAGTGAGCATTTGTGAAGTAAAGAAAACCTTTACTAATGAACCTTTGGGGACCAATTAGCACAGTTTGTTAAATTGGAATACTAATTAGGTAGGCAACAGTCTAAATCAACCTAAATGCTTGTTAGTTTGACCAATTATAGGTGCCCAATAAGTGTTTGTTTAAATTCAATAATTCTGTGTCCAGGGGGACTGTGCCTGTCATGAGTGGCTGAACTGAAAAATATAGGCGCTTAGTCATGAATAAATTGTGCATGAATGTGGGCATTTCAACACAACTGCTGGAAGGCCAAGGTCATGGCAGTGAGGGTTTACGCATATCCCTTTCCTTTGCTAGTTCCTACGCAGCGATATTTCCTAGGTTAGTTTGAAGGTTTTCCATGGTACGTGTAATATAAGGAAAGTGTAAGAATCGTACAGAATAATGCCTGTGTTACAAGGCAGCTTGGGGCCCCCAAGCTATTTAAAGACAATGCAAGCCTGGTTCCACTGTGCCTACTTAAGGGGAGTCTTCCTTCCATTATTTATTTCTGTAATCCACATGTCTTCCGTTCCCACTCAAAAAACCCGCTGCTTTCCACCCTGAGTATCCAAGATATTGATTTTTAGGTTCAGACTAACAACTGTGGCCGGTAGCCTTTCATTCGACCACCACACAGTCCTGACTCCACAAAACCATCCCAGTACCGTTCTGTCTCCCGGGCGCTGGGATACGCAAAGGCCAGCATTCTCCATGACAACATAAACAAAGGAGCCCCAGTCCTGCAATCACACAAGAGCCTGGGGTGCTGCTGGGGGTGGTGGACAGGTGGAGAGGGACTCCAGTTTGCCTTTTGGGTCTCAGAAGCAGAGGTGGCGGAATCCTTGTGTTAGAAAAACCTGCTCTGGTATCAGAAAGAACCACGTATAGCTGATGGCAAGTTCCATATTTGCTACTTCAGCAATTATTATTAGCTTCAGTGGCATGTGACAGAAAATCCCCAAATAAGAGCTTATTTGAGCTGCAGCATGATAGCTGCATCTCCGCTGGTTGGAAGAATGGGCTGTAGAGCCCCCTTCGTTTGATTCTTTTTCCCCAGGTTCACTGCAGTGTAATGTGTACATAAAAAACTGCACATAATCAATATGTACAACTTGGTAAGTTTGGACATATGTATACATTCATTTTACCATCACCACAATCAAAGAAATAAATATATTTATTGCCTCCAACTTTCCTTCTACCCCTTTGTGTGTGTGAGTGTGTTAAGAACACTCAGCATGAGATCAACCCTCTTAACAAATTTTTCAGTACACAGCCCTGATTGTTAAACACAGGGCCCTCGGGTGTGCAGCAGATCTCTGGAACTTCCTCGTCTTATATAACTACCTTTTACCCTGGAACAACAGCCCTCGATCTCACCCTCCCTCCGCCCCGGCAATCACCATTGCATTGCCCACTTCTATACGTTTGACTATCTTAGATGCCTCATGTAAGGGGAACCATGAACCATGAACTAGTTGCTCTTCTGTAATTGACTTATTTCACTCAGCATAATGTCTCCCAGATCCATTTATGTCATCACAAATGGCAGGGTCTCCTTTTTTAAGGCTGAATAATATTGCATTGTGTGTGTGTGCACGTGCGAGTGTGCGACTGCCTCTTATCAGCAGTTTCACTTCCCATGCTTTCAGTTACCCACTGTCAACAGTGGCCCAAAAAATGTTAAATGGAAAATTCCAGAAATAAAGAATTCATACGTTTTCAATTGCGCACCTTTCTGAGTAGCATAATGAAATCTGTGCTATCCAACTCTGTCCTGCCCAGGACCTGAATCATCCCTTTGTTCAGTGTATTCACAGTTTATACACCAGCCCGTTAGTCACTTAGTAGCCACCTCAGTTACCAGACCAACTGTCACAGTATCACAGTGCTTGCTTTCAAGGAACTCTTATTTTACTTAGCGATGCCCCCAGGGTTCACGAGTAGTGATGCTGGCCATTCGGATATGTCCAACAGAAGCCAGAGTGCTTCCTTTCAGTGAAGAGGTGAAAGGTTTTAACTTAATATGGACAAAAAAAATGATCAGATGCTGAGGTTTCTAAGATCCATGGTAAGAACAAATCCTCTATCCATAAAATTGCGTAATTATAAACTTTATCACAGGTATGCATGTGTATATAGGAAAAAACATAGTATTTATAGGGTTCAGAACTACCGAGGATTTCAGGGATCCATTCAGTGTCTTGGAATGTGGCCTCCATGGGTAAGGGGGAGACCACGGTGCATCACTATGTGTGTGCGTATCTATATACGTGTGTGTATACTATGCCCCGCATTTTCTTTATCCACTCATCTACTGATGGATATTTGGAGTGTCCATATCTTGGCTAATGAGAATAACGCTGCAATAAATATGGAAGTTCAGATATCTCTTTGAACTTCTGTTTTCAGTTCTTTTGCATATATACTCAGAAATGGCATTGCTGGGACGTATGGTAGTCTTAATTTTATGAGGCCCCTCCATACCCTCTCCTATAGCGGCTGCACCACTTTACATCCCCACGAAGAGTACACAAGGGTTTCCTTATCTCCACATCATTGCCAGCATTTGTATCTCTTGTCTTTTTAGTAAAAGGCGAAAGATTTATGCGTTCTGAAGAGAAACCAGGGTAACTCTCTTGTCTTTTTAATAACAGCCATTCTAAAGGTGTGCAGTGATGTCTCATTGTGGTTTTGATTTGTATTTCCCTGATGACTAACAATGTTGAACATTTTTTCATGTACTTGTTGGCTATTTCAATATCTAAAAAATCCCATTCTGGACCTGTGCCCATTTTTAAAATTGAATTGTCTTCCTTATATATCTTGGATATGGGCCCCTTATGTGATATGTGGTCTGCAAATACATTTTTCCATTCCATAGGTTGCCTCTTCATTTCATTGATGTTTCCTTTTGCTTTCTAGAGGGCTCTCTTCTTTTAAAGACAACCACCAATAGCCTCACATGTCAGTCAAACTTACAGCCCATTGGTTAGAACCTAGTGAAGTGGCCTTGACAATGTGCAGGGAAGGTTGAGACATGCGTCTTTACCCTGGGTGCCCTGTGAAATACCAGATGTGCCATCACTAAGGAAGAAGACAGAGCAGATACTGGCTAGAAATTGCAGTCTCTGTTTCCCTCCCTCACTGTCTATGGGATGTAGGCAACAATTTTCTGCAGAATATTCCTATTCTTGAAAATAAAATAACACCTCCTTTGTGTGGATTATTTTGCTTAACTTTCAGCAGTATCTGTTGCTGTTCACCATGAGCTCCTTCCTGAAACAATCTCTGCTTCCTGTGACTTTCATGGCATGATACTGTCCTGATTTCCTCTAATCCCTCTAGCTGTTATAGTTTTATTGTTATTGTTGCCTACTCTTCCTCCTTCTGTCCCTTAGTGTTCCTATTAGTTCTGTTCTGGAGCAACTTCATTTCTCAGTTTACCCGTCCTGCTCACTGTTATAGATGGTCAAAGGAGGTATAGCATGCATTTATTGAATATTTACTATCTGCTAAGAACTATAAGCACTTTATACATAGAGTTTCACTTAATCCTGTCAATAACCTAAAAGGTAGGTACCATGGTTATTTCCCTGTTTTAGTTGGAAGTTGACATGACTTGTCCATAGTTACACAGTGCCAGGACTGGATTTTACTCCAGGGCATCTGACGCCACAGTTTTTGAGCTTACTACTCACCATCCCTACACCCCTTGTCCTTCCACAAAAAGCCAAACATCAGATCCCACGCATACACTCAGTTGCTTACTAGACTGCTCTGTTTGACTAGCTCATAAGCATTTCAAACTCAAGATGCCCCAGAATAAACTCAGTTTTCAACAATTATTTATTGAGTGTTTAATATGTGCTAGGCACTGCTGTAGGTGCTAAATCTACCAAACTGGCATAAAAGCACAATCTCTGACTTCAGGAAATTACTTTGTCTAGTTGGGAAGACAGACAGTAAAATAAATAGCATCAGTTTGTGATTAGCCCTATAAAGAAAATAAAACCAGACAAGTAAATTTAGATGAAGAGGGCCATGTGGTAGGTAAATTAATGGGTCCAAAAAAATGTCGACCTGACCCGCGAATTCCTGGAATCTGCAAATACGTTTCATTGCATAGAAAAGGGGGGATTTTGTAGGTATGATTAAGCTTAAAGGCCCTGGGATGGAGAAATGATCCTGGATTATGTGAATGGGTCCAATAAAAGTAAAAGAGGAAGGCAGAAGGGTGAGTCAGAGAGACACTATAAGGACAAAAGAAGAAGAGGCAGGAGGGATTCAAACACATGGGAGAGACTGCTCCACCATTCCTAGTTTTCTAGATGAAGGAAGAGGTCATGCATCAAAAAACACAGCAACTACAGAAGCTAGGCAGGACCCTCAGTTTACGGTCATGGAAAAAAAATGGGAATGTCAGTCGTACAACCATGAGAAACTAAATTCTGCAAACATGAATGAGTGGTAACCAGACCCTCCCCCAGAGTCTCCAGAAAGCACAGCCTTGCCAACACCTAGATTCTAGCCTAGCAAGATCTGTGCCAGTCTTCTGACCTATAAAACTATAAGCTAACAGATTTGATTGTTTTAAGATACTAAATTCTAATAATTTGTTACAACAGCAAAAGAAAACAAATTCTTTTCAAGTAAGGTGGATGGGGAAAATCACCCTAAAGCAGAGACCTGGAGAATATCTGAGGGAAGAGCTTCCCAGGCTAGAGGGAATGATCATGCAGTGACAGGAACTTGGAAAATAAGAGGAACAACAAGGAGGACAATGTGGCTGGAGTGAAGAGAGAGCAGTAGAATCTGAGGTGGCATGAGAGGCCAGGGACCGACTCATGTGAAGCTCTGCAGGTCATGGAGCTTTGGACTTTATTCTAAACATGATGGGAAGACACTCGGACCTGACTTATACTTTAAAAAGCTCCCTGTGTGAGGTAATGAGAGTAGACTGAATAGGGCAAGAGTAAAAAAAAGCAAGGAAATCCATGGAGGATGTATTTGAAAGCTAGAGTCCACTGTGATTTCCAATGGCTTGGAAGTACAGTGGGAAAGAGAGGAGTCAGATGAAAAACTGAGCACATGGTACTATCAGTTACTGAGATGGGAAAATCATAGTAAAAGGTTAGAGGGAATCAAGAATTTTTTTTTGGACATGTTAGGCTTTAGATGTCAATTGGCTGTCCCAGTCAAGATGTCAGATAGGTTGTTAGATATGCGAGTCTAAAGTTCAGGGACAGTTTGGTTAGAAGTATGTGGTAGTTGGAATAGCACCCACCCCGGCCCCCTGCAAAAGATGCTGATGTCCTACTCTCCAGAATCTGTGAGTATGTTATGTTAAAGGGCAGGGGAAAATTAAAGTAGGAAACCAGCTGACCTTAAAATAAAGAGAGATCTTGAATCATTTGGCTGGGCCCAATGCAGTCAAAAGTGTTCTTAAATGGGGAAGAGGGAGGCAGAGGACTCAGAAAGATGGCATCGTGAAAGAGGTTCAGCCAGCTGTGCTGGTTTTGAAGATGGTAGAGGAAACCACAAGACAAGGTATGGGGGAAACCTCTATAAGATGGAAAAGGCAAGGGAACAAATTTCCCCTCACTGCTCCAGAAGGGAGCACAGCCCTGCCAACACCTTGATTTTAGCCCAGTGAGGCTCATTTCAGACTTCTGACCTACAGAGTTTGATGATAATAAATCTGTGTTGTTTTAAGTCACTGAATTTGTAAAAATTTGTTAGAGCAGCAACAGGAAAATAATACAAGTCATAACGCCACTGAAACATGTCTTTTCTTAAGTGAACCCCCCCTCCCCCAGCCCTGGTAAATGGCACAAATACCACTTATTTGTTCAAGGCAGAAATATGTGCCATCCTTAATTTCTTCTTCTCTTTCGTGCTCCCAATCCAGTCAACATCAAATCCCCCAGGTGCTACTTATTAAATATTTATTCACAGTTACCCACTGTACTTTGATATAGATCATCATTACCATCATCATCATCACCATCATCATCACCATCCATCATCTTCCTTTAGGATGGAAGAAGACATTACATATCCAACATTCTCCAATTAGTAGCCAGAATAAGCCTTCTATATGGAATATTTCTGGTAATTATTCCTCCTGAAACTCTGCAATGACTCACTATTTCACTCAGAATGAAGCCCAAACTGTTTGACCTGTCTTAGAAGGTCCTCCAAGGTTTGCCTTTGTCTTCAGCGTGAATTCCCGATCCTTCTCCTCACACTAAACTTCAGACTCTGGATCACATAAGGAGGCCTCCTCACTTCAGGTGTGGTCACTGGCCTTCCTTGTGCCATGCCCCCCCTCACAGACACACTCTAATGTTCAGCACCTTCTCTCATTCACCGTCAGAGCCCAACTTTGACCCTTCGGATTGTGCCTGGTCTCCTAAAATGTTAGCGCATTAATATTAGGACCTTGAACTCTTCCTTCAGGACACTCCTCACGATAATTAGTGTTCTGCCTAAGCAGGGCTTTTGCCTGACTTGTCTACCACTCTATCTCCATTTCCAGCAGCCAGCACATAGTAGGTGCTCAGGAGGTATTTGTCCCATGGCAACTGTCTGCTAGGAAGCTGTAAAACCACTCTTTAAAATTTTTATGATTCCTATGTCATTTTTAGTAACCATTTCCTATAAAGTCTTTTCTAATGGAGTGTTCGGATACTTTTAAAAATGCAGTAATTTTGTGCCTATCACCCTGCCCACATTCTTGACTTTTTTGTCCCCTTTGAAAGTGGGCAGTAAGAGGTAGTGGGAGAATGGCTTTGATTTTTCTTATATTTATAATGTAAAATGTTACTCAACATGTATTTATTAAGCACTTTCTATGTACTAATTAGTGAGCATGGAGAATACTGTAAGTGAATAAAATAGACATAATTACCTGTTTTTAAGGAGTCTGCATACTAGAATGTGTGTGTATAAGGTGAGGGAAAGTCAGAAAGTGACACACCAAAAACTATACAGAACATAGTAATAAGAGCCAAAGTCAAGAAGGGGAGTGAGTGTTACCATTACACTTCAGATGCTCAGGAAAGCTTCTCGAATAAACTCACGTTTGTTCCGGGTATCTGTATCAGATCACAGTAAGCATGCAAGATCTAGAATTTCGTTTTCTAAATTCAAATCGCACGTTACCATCTCCAAGCTGTCTGAGACTTAAAGTCAAACTAGCCCTTCTGGGCTCGCCTCCTACTTATAAAAGCCCTATACTACTACAAACCTCATATGCTCGTTAAGACAAAATGCTCAGCAAAGAAAAGAACACGAGAGTTCCGAAATGAATCCTCACGAAGGGCTGGGCGCCTGGGAAACGAACTCTAGGAAAACCCACCGGCGTCCCACCACAGGCACCACGCCTCTGGCTCGAGTGCAGCCGGTGATTGACTACTCGACCCGCCCCACCTGGGCGTCTGGTCCAATCATGGCCGGCTTTACGCGGAGACTGTTTCCCAGGGTTCGCCGAGTAGGAGGTGCCCGTGACGTTTGATGACGCGTTACGTCACGGTGGGCGGAAGTCACGCCGATGATTTGAAATCTGGCCGCCGGAGTTTTCTAAGCCACTGTTCACGCAGAGGCTGGCAACATTGGACGCCTAGCGGGTCCTCCTGAAGTTCTTTCTCCGGCCCCGCGGCCCGGGTCCGCAGTTGCGCCATGTCCACCCCTCCGTTGGCTGCGTCCGGGATGGCGCCCGGGCCCTTCGCCGGGCCCCAGGCCCAGCAGGCCGCCCGGGAGGTCAACACGGCCTCGCTGTGCAGGATCGGGCAGGAGACTGTCCAGGACATCGTGTACCGCACCATGGAGATCTTCCAGCTCCTGAGGAACATGCAGGTGGGAAGGAGGGCGGGCGCCGCTCCTGGGCATATGTGGAGAAAGCGGATGCAGAGGAGCGCCGGTTTAGAAGTTCCGTGGCCTTTGGGAATCCGCGGGGCTGCCATGGGCAATCTTCAAGTATTGGGTTCCCCCATTTACGATCAGAAGCGTTTCTCAGTGACGTGTCTGTCCCCAGGAGTCTGCCCCGTAAAGGTGATGTTTTCCAGAACGGTTTCTGGACAATGGAAGCCACACGTTCTAGATTCGAACAGGCTCTCTGGTTACTAGGCACACACTTGCACCTTTCAAGGTAAAGGTGGGCCTCACTCTGCTACCCTGTTTTTATTACTTTGACTTTCATCTCACCTTTTTCCAGCAAAATACTTTCTGGGGATCTAAAGAGTCGAAGAATTCAGGTTCTGCTAATTCTGCTAATCATTTTTGTTATAACAGCTCTATTTTGGTATATTGGCCATAAAGTGCACTTTTAAAAAGTTTTGACATATCTGTACCTGTGAAACCTCCATTCATCAGCCCCAAACGTTTCTTCGTGTCCCTTTGAAATCCTTACTTCTGGCCTTCTGTCCGCAGGCAATCTGCGATTTGCTTTCTGACACCATAAATTTTCTACAGTTTCGTATAAATGGAATCATTAACTAAGTAGTCATTTTGTCTGGCTCCTCTCGTATCAATAGTTCATTCCTTTTGATTGCTCGATAGTGTTCCTTCCATTGTATGAATCCATTACAAGTTGAGTATATGTTCACCTGTTGATGGGCATTTGGGTTGTTTCCACTTTGGAATCATTATAAAAAGGCTTCTACGGATGCCCGTCTACAAATGTGCCTGTGAACACATGTTTCATGTCTCGAGTGAGCAGATGCCTACCAGTGGACTTACTGGATCATAAGATAAATGCTTTAACATTTTACGAAACTTTTCCAAAGTTCTGCACCATTTTAATTCCCCTTGGCAGAGTTGAGGGTTGTAGTTACTCCTCATCTTAGCCAGCACTTGTTATGATGTCTTTTTCCTTAGCAGATACTTTCTTGAGTCGGTGGCTTGTCTTTCCATTCTCTTCACATTACCTTTTGAAGAACAGACATTTTAAATTTTGATGGAATCCAACTTATTTGTTGTTTTACAGATTTTGCTTTGGGTGTTCTACCTAAGAAATTTTTGTCTAATTAAGGGTGACAACGATTTTCCTTTGTTTTCTTCTGGAAGTTTAACAGTTCTAGGTTTTACATGTAGTTCCATAATCCACATTGAGTTAATTTTTTCATATAATGATAGGTATAGATCCAAGTGCACTTTTTTGTGTTGGATATCCAGTTGTTCCAACACCATTTTGCTAACCCATTTTCCATTGAAGTTATTGTGGTGATATTGGTTAATAAAATTGTATAGGTTTCAGGTGTACCCTTCTATAATACATCATCTGTATACTGTACTGTGTGCTCACCACCCCAGGTCAAGTCTCCTTCCATCACCATTGGCCCCCCTATACCCTCTTCTACCTCCCTCCTTTCCCTCTGGTTATCACCATGTGCATAGCCCAGTGGATCCTCACCCATGAGGTTATGATTCTGGTTTTATGGATGAGGATTCTGTGATTCAGAGAGGTAAACTGACTTGCCCAAAATTGGTCAGTCATAAGGTAAACTTGAAACCAGGTCTTCAGACTCTTACAATTCTTATTTCTACGGATGCATTAAAGAGTAGTTTCTTTTTCTATAAGTTCTTAATATTTTTTCTCCTGATTTTGTAAGTAATTTAGTTGGAAAGAAATCTAGTAAGACCATGTCAATAAGGCAATATGAAGCAATACAAAGGGGATCTAAGAGAAGTGAAATCTTTGGCAATTTAAAAATATATTGATACCTAAAATGATTAAAGTATGTATTAAATGACCTCTCCTCACAAGCAGTTGACACTGAACAACACAGGGGTTATGGGCTTCCAAACACAGCGCAGTCAACAATCCGCATCTAAGTTTAAGTATATACAAGCATCTTGTCTTTGATAGTCGCCTTTTTAGATACTTTAACATTAAATACTCTAGAAAAGTGTGTAACGAGAACAGTAATTCCCATAATAGGCCAAGTTCTGGGTTGAAAATTCTTCAGAAAAAATCCATTTTATATCAGTATACACCCCATATCACTTTCAAGTGAACCCTCCATATAGGAGGATTCCCAACCACGATTAGAAAATGGATTTCTTCATCATCAACACGCTACATGCAAAGTACTGAACTAGGACTGAAGAACTAGTAGCTAATGTTTGTCAAGTACGCCCCTTGATCAGGAACACAACATGTTGCAAGAGCAGTTCTAAGGAGTAATTTTATCTCTATTTTACAGTTAAGGAAACCCAGGCTTTAAAAGAGAAGAATTTACCCAGCCTCACACATGACTAGTATCTCTTCCTGTTAACCTCTTTATAGTAAGTACTTCATACTAACTTGCTGCCAAACAATTTTTAATATTAAAAGAGATATAATGCATATCCATGGCCAACACACACAAAAAACCCAGACATTTTCAAAAAGTATCAGTAAGTAGATTCCATGTGGATATGTATTCAAGACCAATTTGTAAGACACTGATAGTTCCCGATATTTCTTTGTTGCTCTAGTAGTTGTGAGTTCTGAGATTTAACTCATCTGAGACCCTTTGGAGCATATTATAATTGGCTGTAAAAGAAACCACCGCATGCTCCACATTTCCAGAAGTTGTGGTACAAACAGGACTACATAGAACTTATTTACTGATAAAATTGCATGCATATTCAAATTTTACAAATGATCTTTTATATTGCTAATCAAGCAGGACGACAAAGTGCCAGAAATGCAGACATTGTTTTAGATCAGTGGTTCTTTATTCAGTGGCCTTTAGCTTCTTGAGAATGGGATGGAAACTATGGACTCTGAGAAAAAGGCACATATACACATTTTGAATAAAATTTCAGGGAGATTAACAGATGTCTCCCCAAGGATCCTTAGATCCCACTTGAGAATCCCTGTGTAAAAAGTATTGCTTTGGCTCGATTTATTCTTTACATCTTTAAAATAATTTCTTTGAATACAAAGTACGTTCAAAATTCGGAAATACAAAAGGACATTACAGTGAGCGCTGTGTGCCATCCCTCGCTGCCAGCTGTCCACCCCCTTCTCCACAGGCAGTGATTGCTCATGGTTTTTCTCCTCTCCCTGTGTAGCCTTCCATGTGTCCCGTGCATGTCTCAGCAAATGTACATGTGTAGTCTTCCACTGTCCTCCCTTTTGCACAGACAACTGTAGATTGCACACACCATTCTGCACCTTGCTTTTTTCATTTGGCATATTTTGGTTTTTATTCATACTCATACAGAAAACGATTTCTTTTCTTTTTAAAGTGCATAGTAATTCACTGCCTGGAAATACTGTAATTTATTTAACCAGTTCTCTAGTGAGGGGCATTTAGGTTGCTTTTAAATCTCTGACTACTGTGCTGCAGTGAATGCCCTCCTACATACATGCACAAGTACGCCTGTAGGATGAATTCTTGGGTATGGCTCTGTGCTTCTGTAATTACGTACACTTTGAAAAACTGCCCCCTGCGGGGCTGTATCCGTGTATGCCGCCGTGTGCTGACCAAGACCAACAACTGGGTTTAACACGGCGAGTTCCATTTTTAGATCTTTGATCATTTGATGGTAAAATCTACTTTAGCTTTTTCCTATTTTGAATGAATTTGAACATCTCTCCTCATATAACTTTTGCTTCAATTTTATATTTAAAACTTTGATCCAGGTGAAATTTAGCCTAGAATAAAGTGTGAGGTATGGCCCTGGCCTTACTTCTTCCAAAAGGTTGATTGAATAATCATTTCCTCCCCTACTGACTTCAGATGCTGCTTCATAGAAATCAGTCTATTTCTGAATGTTATGTTCTATTCACTTAGCTGCCTGTCTCTACGTATTAATGCCAGACTTCTATTTATTGAGGCTCTATAATGTGTTACAGTTATTTTTCAGAATTTCCATAGCAGTTCTTGCCTATTTTTTCCACATGTACTTCAGAATCAGCTTGTGGAGTTGTGGGAACAACCTGTTCCCATTTTTAATTGGTTCATTTAACCTGGAGAGACCTGACATCAGTATTATGTTGAGTCTTAATAACCAAGAACATGGAATATCCTTCTTTGTGTCCCCATAAAGTATTTTAAGTTTTCATTTTTATCTTGGTATTTTTAAAGTTTATTGCTAGATATTTTATCTTTATTGTTGCTATTGTAAATGGGGTCTTTTTCCTTTTTCCTTTTGTTTGGTTTGTTTTTTATATATGAAAGCAAAGGTACCATTTTCTAAACATCTTTGTACCCGCCTCCTTCTTGAATTCTTTTCTTAATAGTAGCACTTTATCATATTATTTGTAGTGATGATTATACCACTCCCTTTTTAATGTTTCAACTTTTTTTTCTTTTTTTCCCCTCTCTAATTGCATTGGCTAGTTCCTCCAGAATAATGGTCACTAGTCATGTCAGTGGTCTTAGTAGACATCCTGTTCTGTTCCGGACTTCACTGGGAATGCTTTTAATATCTGTATGTTAATCATGGTGCTGACTTGTTAACTGGGATAAATGTATTTTATCACACTGGGGAATGTTAAGAGTTTTATATTTGTTTTATGAATGGATATTGAACTTAGTTGAATGCCTTTTGGGTGTCTGGGGCGTGAGCATATTTACGGATCTTCACCAGCATTGATGACAGAAATGATTATTGATGAGCTTTTCAGCTAAACAAGTCCACTACAGTGGAGAGCAAGGGATCTCAGGCACCGTAATAATTTACACTCTATAGTATGGAAACTTTGTCTCTCGTGTTCACCACTCTGCCCCAGCTTCTAGAACAGTGCCTGACACAGGAAGTGTGCGTAATAATTTTTCCCTTCTTTGAGGAGCTGATGTTGTATATGAAAACTAGTACCCAAACTTACTAAGTAGGTGAATTTAAGGAGGGTGATTCTTTGCATTTCAAAATGATTTTGTTTTCCTTTGTGAAAAAAATTATGAGGAGATCTTGTAAATGACACACTTCTAAGTGAATTTTAAGTACAGATTTATTGGGAAAATAACTCATTAAAGTAAAACAATTTAGACTGTACTTTAAAACCTTCTATTTGGGAGTACTAAATACAGAGATACAAATGTGAGTAAGTTCTAGCCTTCACTAAGCAGAAAATATGGGCCAAGTTATAAATCTAGTAAATCTGCCATAATAAAGGTACACCGTGCTTCTGTATGTAAGATAAAATCATACTCCTTATTATCACCCAAACAGGAAAGCAAGGCTCCTTTGAAACATTCCTTTGATTGTGTTTGTGAAAGTTCATAAATTGGGAAGCTTATAAAGAGAAAATCTCCATTGTCCTGGACGGTGAACTTTCAATGCCTTTCTCCTTTCATCTAGTTTTACTAATTCAGCCTTTGATACTTTTTATCACCTTTCTTTGAGGCATTGTCCTCAGAATGTTTTAAGCTTAAGAATTTCTGAAAATCCTAACAGTCTCTCATTTCAAGTAATTTCAGAAGATCCATCTCCTTAACTTATAACCCATTACATTATAGAAAATTTGAAAGTGAGGAAAGAAATTATTCAAGCCTATTTCCCTAGAATATCTTTCATCAATTGTGTAGGCCTTCCCAGTCTTTTTTTTCTTTTTTAGGTTTATGGTTTTACCTACTTGTAATCATAGTTTGTCCTGTTTCCTTTTTCCTCCAAACATTGTGTCATGTACTCTTTTTTTGCATTTTTACTTCATCTGTTTAAAAAAGAAAAAAAATGAACAAAGTATTGAATAGTTTTGTCACTTTGATCCCCAAGATAAGTATAACGGTAAGTGCTTATAATGAAAGTACCCTGTATACTAGAAAACGGGGTGTAAATGTTGTTGATTCTTACGTTAGGATAATTTCACAGATGAGATTCTGGGAATAAAATGTAAAGATGTACAGAGAAAGGAAGATTTGGTTCATGAGTTTCCGCAAAGCACAAGTGGCATATAATTAGTTATAATTTCTAAATAAATAAATGATCCATTTCCATTTATCTGCAATTTTATCATTTCAATACATACGTTTGGCTTCTTTTGGTAAAATTCCTAAATTAAAAATGCATAAGCATCTAAGACAGTTATGATCATAGCAGTTACTTGTAAAATTTATTAATGATCTTTAAGTTTAGATTGATGTACACCTATATCTCCTGCTTTATATTCTTCTTAAAGTAAAACTTTTGGTGACAGCTTTACATTTTCATGTGCCTTGAGCATCTTCATTATTTTATCAGAGTGAAGGTATCTTGGAATTATTTTGCAACAGGAACAGCCTATTATTACTTTTTTTCGGCTGTGAAGTCCTGTCTTCATTTTTTTTTTTTTCCTTTTTAAATTGCATTTTATTTTTAACTTCCTAGGTAAGTTCAACTGCTTGCTGCCTTTATGTAATAGTGAGTAGTATTAAAATTGTACATTTTTTAAAGTTATAATATACTTAAAAAGTTAGTGGAGAAAAGTATTTCACCTGGTCAGAGGGGCTCCTCACCATGCTTTCTCTAGGTCTGTTTACAGCACTGAAATAGGATGCTAACAAGCTAAGAAATGAGCATGAATTACTCGTAAATTCTTGGAATTGCACTTGTTACCTGTGAGGAGTTATTTGCCTTTATGCAATGTTTAAAATTGTCAGTTTTACATAGAGAAAATCTTGATTTTCATTCCTTTGTTTATTGTCTCGTTTACCTGAGAAGCTCCCAAACGGCGTCACATACCACACTGGAACATACCAAGACCGGTTAGCAAAGCTCCAGGATCATCTTCGCCAGCTTTCTATTCTCTTCCGGAAGCTGCGACTGGTCTATGACAAATGCAATGAAAACTGCGGAGGGATGGACCCCATTCCAGTGGAGGCAAGTTTTAGTGGTAGAGGGAGGACAAATGATGATGTAAGATAGTCTCAGGCATTTGTATTTTTTTCTCTTCTCTCTTTCTCCTGTTTTTGCAATATTTCCACATTTTGAATTATATCTGATGAAAATATATATTCTACACATATTTATATGTGTAGACAATATATACTGTATTTTCATGTTAATAACTTTTTGTAGACTGACATACAGGCTTGTTAGCGAAATTTTGTTACTGGAATCAGAGGGTTGTCTGGCCATTTTTTCATTGTTAATGTCTCCTTTTAATTAAATCTGAGCACAATTTCTTTTTAAGTAGTTTTAATGGTATTGTCCAATGCTTTTTAAATCATTTTCATGTGGGTTCTTTATGAATAAAGGTTATGTTTTCATCATGAATAATTTAGATTATCTTTGTAAATTATTTCTAGTTTTAAAATATATTCTGTAAATTTAACCTTAGATCATAGATATAGTTTAGTTAGTTAAGTATATGACATTGTTATAGATGGCCCTTTCCTGTTGACAAGTTTTATCTCCGCCACCAAAGGTAGCTGGGGAGACTTGGATGCTCTGTCACTCCATGTAAAGAACAATTTCATGTGATCAGTGCTGCCTTTTTGAGTGATCAGCATGTAGGCATGAACAAAGAACGAGTGAACTCAGAACAGCCTGAAAAGAAGTGATCAAAGACGTTGGAGAAAGATCAGAAGTGTGGCTGACACACTGTCAGAGGCTGCAGAGAAGTCACGGGGAATAAGGGATAAAACTGTCCAGTAGATTTTGCTGGAGGAGAACTGTCAGTACATTTGAGCAGAGCTTCAGTGACATGGTAGCAACAAGAAGTCAGATCACCGTGGGTTGAAGACTGAACAGGAAATAGGAACTGGAGCCAGCAGGTGGATATCCATTTTTCAAGAAGCTCAGATAAAAAGCAAGAGAGAAAAGCAGTAGATGGAAGGAGGGACAGAGTCAAGGGTTTTGGGGTTTTTTCCCTCCGCATGGGAGAGATCAGAACGTGTTTAGATGCTAAGGGAAGAACCACTAGGGAAAGGCTGGGAGGGGGACAAGTGGTAGAGACAGGAGAGCACGGAGTGGAGACTGATGGTCTCGAGAGGAAGGACAGGTCTGTGTGAGGAGAGGAAAGGAAGAAGGAGTGGCTGTGGGTGTGGGTAGGTTTTTGTTGTCCCAGTAATTTAAAGCAGTTTAGTCAGGTGACCCCTGGTTGAGCCGACTTTGTACCTGGGCCTGTTCCGGCATCAGTGTGAGACAGCTGAGACTTGATGGTTGCCAAATGTGCCACCTACGAGGGGCTTCATCACGTAAACTTCATCACAAACCGGAATATTTAATTCTAATTCTGCTAGAAGTTTCATTGCTGTATATATTTTTTCTCCTACAAACCGCCCCCCCCCAAAATCAAAAACAAAACTTTCTCCCAACCAAAAGAAGTTAAGACATCTAAGAATTTGCATAGACACTTAGGTTCTAAACAGAGAATAAATGATATTTATCTAATGCACATCCAGTTTCTTTGAAGTGTGGATGAAAGAAAGCCTATTCTTTCTCAAGGGACCATTAATTTCATAGGTGCAGGAATCATAACTTCCTTCTCATCATTTTCGCTGTGTCTCACCCAATGTCTGGCAGTTAAATACTCGCCGATTGAATGAATAGGCTGTTACTTAACTATATGTGACGACTAGTATTATAATGGCTATTTTCCAAAAGAAGCCTGGAAAACTGATGTACAGAATGCACTGAGAAGATAAACTTCTAACGTTATTTTAGACAATCACCTAAATTGAAATTTATTTTTATACTACTGAAAGTGTAAAAATTTCCGTTAATCTGACTCAGTGTGTATACCAGTGTAGCTGGAAATTCTGCGTTGCATTTCTGACTTTTGACTGCGTGTGCGTCACTTCCAGCAACTGATTCCGTACGTGGAAGACGACGGCTCGAAGAACGACGACCGGGCCGGCCCGCCGCGCTTCGCCAGCGAAGAGAGGCGGGAAATTGCTGAAGTAAATAAAGTGAGTGATTGGCCTGTACACTTTATGTTTCAGAATTACTGACAAGATTTACAGGGGGTCTGGTGTAACTGAACAACATAATCTGAATTGTAGAATTACAGGAAATGGTTTGCATGGCAAATGCAACTCAGAGGACAGCCAAGAACTGAAAGGTAAGCAGAAATGCTGTCTGAGTCGTCAGGAGAGATCACAAAATTCATGCAGCGAAGCTCTTAGAAAAGCTTCAGAGGCGCTCAGTCACGACCCATTTCCTTTCCTCTCTTCGAGGCAGAATTCTAGCTTTCTGGTTTATGGCAGGCACATTTGGAGCAGCGAATGGTAAAAACTTACAAGCAGGAAGTGTGAATGTCTCAATGCCTGAATAAGACATTGAGAGAGTTATCAAAGCATTATCCTATCTCCTGCCAGGAAAAGTTCTGAACTTGAACGTATTTATTGCTGATACTTTCAGGAGTTCAGAAGATATGCAGATAGTTCTCATGAAATATATAGAGAGAAATAAGGAAAGTTGTCTGTTCTTTCTGTGATAGAAACATGGCCCAAGCATACCAAAACCTAACCAGTAGCACAATAAATAAAACTACCCATTTCACCGTTTCATATACGTACCCCCCTCCCGCTCCTGAAATTCTGATTCCAATTAATGGAATTCAGCAAGGTATTAACCCACCACAAAGAGGACTTTTTGAGTCATATGAGGATATATGTAATATGTAATGTCAGCAGGTTAAATTGAAAAATAAAATTTTCTCAGATCTAAAAGGCATTTGATAGAATTCAAATGTTGCTGATTTAAAGAAAACTTTAACAGGATGGTATCTTTTTAAGACTTTTGCTTTCTTATAAATATACAGCATTTTTCATAATTTTTCAGGCATAAAATAAGGTGGCTTACATGACTATGTTTAATATTATTTTAGAAGGTATAGACAGTACAGAAAGAAACAAACTTTGGAAACTGGTTATAATATATACAGGCTTGTTAAGCTTGTATTTATATTATAACTCAAGCTTGTTAAGCAAAAAGAAACTTGGTAAACAAGTACAGTCAATAAGTTCATTAAAAAGGCTTAATAAAAGATGTTACCATTCTCTTACAATGATTAAACCAAATAAAGATCCTATTCACAATTGTAACAACAAATATTAAGTAATTAGGATTTATCTCAATGATATATGTGGCTAAACTTATTAAGATACATAAAAGAAGTTTTGAATAATTAACAGAACATATCAAGTTCTTATGTGGCCAATCAATACTTTTAAATGCCCGTCTTGATTGCAGTCAGACCTTGGTTCTGGAACACCGCGGCTGTCCGCCAGTCGTTCACAGAAACCGTTTCTTGGTTGTCGAACAAAACTTCAGTTCTCGGTTCTCAGCCCCACCAGCCTCTAATGCTCATGGCTGTGTGCTCAGCCTCACCTCTCTCGGGTGACAAAGGAGATTCGGTTTTCGAATACATTGCATCTCAAACAGTTTTCCAGAAGGAATTACGTTTGAGAACTGAGGTTCCACTGTATTTAATGGTTTCAGTGTAGTCACAGTCCAAATCCAAACAGGCATTCTCTTAAGAGTACACAAAAATAAGACTTCAGTGCAATACCGATCAAAAAACAAGCTGAAACACAGTCTACATGTGAATTCTTTTTCAGAATGTACTAAATATCAAAGAAAATACTGATAAGAGTAATACATCAATACTCTTTGCATTAAAAATTAAAACATAATATGAAGCATAGTATAAAAACAATAAGTGTGAAATACTGGAACAAGAGTAGACAGATTAGTATGATAATAGCCAGGAAAGTAATCTTCCTACTGTATATGAGAATGTAATATGACAGAGGAGGGATTTGGTGGAAAGTTAGTCTTTAAGAATAGAAACTTTGGAAGGAAATTAACCTAGCTTTTATGTTACACCAGATGTTGAAATGAATTTTAGAGTGGAAAATAAGACGAGCAAAACAAAATATTGGAGAGTTGAAAAAAAAATGTACCATACATCAAAACTAAGGAGAAAGGAAAAATATGGATAAATTTTATAAAATAAAACTTTATAATTTTTTTTAAAAAGGAGAAATGCAGATTGAGAAGACTATTTCCAACAAATTTGGCAATAAGGAAAGCTGATAAAAAAACTCACAGCAGGAAACTGGTAGGGGATGTGGGGGGATGGGGAACTTAATTTAGATCACAAGTAGAAGTTGTGTTTGGTAGTCCAGAGGGGAGGCGTGCATTTCTTAGGGAGCATTATATTTCTGTTAATAATCTATGTATTGATTCACAATAGATGTGTTCTCTTTACTCTTCTTCTCTTAATAAGGATATTTTTATAAAATACAGTGAAATATATGTAAGTAAAATACCATTAACTAGAACATTAGGCGGCCATATAGTGTGACATACAGGTCTCTACCAGAAAAGACTTTATGACATGAAAAATAAGCTTATATAGATTCAAAAAGCTATAGCTTTTCTAAATATGTTTCATTTCACTTTTTATTTCTTTAAGTTCCTCTTTTTATCCAGTTTGATGGCTTAGCAATAACTTACTCTGGATTTTTTTTTAAAAGACCTTTCATATGATCAGAATATGGTAATACATTGAGTGTGTAATCAAAAATATCTTACTACCAAAAAACTATTAAAAATAATAAATACAGTAAAGTTGCAGGATATAAAATCAATATACAAAAATCTGTTTAGTTTCTGTATACTAATAATGAAATATAAGAAATGAAAAAAAATCTCATTTATAGCATTGAGTAAAAATAATAAAATACCTAGGAATAAACTTGAAGGAAGGACTTGTATATACTGAAAACTATAAAACACTGTTGAAAGAAATTAAAGAAACCAAAAATGAAAAGATAGTCTGCCACAGTGTGGGAATGACCAGAGGAAAGGGAGTTAGGAGTGGCAGTGGGCAAACTGAGGGATATGGGGAAATCTGTAATAGTTTCAACAATAAATTAATAAAGTAACTAAATAAATATATTCTGTGTTCATGGATTGGAAGAATTGTTAAAATACCCGTATTACCTAAAGCAATCTATATTTAATACAATTCCTATCAATATCCCAATGGCACTTTTCACAGAAGTAGAACAAAAAATCCTCAGATTTGTATAGAACCACAAAAGACCCCAACTGCAAAAGCAATGCTAAGAAAGAAGAACAAAGTCAGAATTAATCAAACTTCCTGACTTCAGACTATATACCACAAAGCTGATCAAAACACCATGGTGTTGGCAGAAAAATGACACGCAGACCAATGGAATAGAAATGAGAGCCCGGCAATAAACCCACTTTTATTTGGACAACTAAGTTTTGACAAAGGGGCCAAGAATGTACAATGGAGAAAGGAAAGTGTCTTCAGTAAATGGTGTTAGGAACGAATATTGGACAGCCACATGCAAAAGAATGAAACTAGATTATCTTACACTGTATACAAAAATTAACTCAAAATGGCCCTGGCTGGCGTAGCTCAGTGGATTGAGCATGGGCTGGGAACCAGAGGGTCCCGGTTCGATTCCCAGTCAGGGCACATGCCTAGGTTGCGGGCCAGGTCCCCGTGAGGGCCATGTGAGAGGCAACCATACATTGCTGTTTCTCTCCCTCTCTGTCTCCTTCCCTTCCCCTCTCTCTAAAAATAAATAAAAATAAAATCTTTAAAAAAAAAAAAAATTAACTCAAAATGGATTAAAAACTTGAACATAAGACCTGAAATAATAAAATACATAGACGAAAACATAGGCACTAAACTTTTGGACCTTAATCTCAGGGGAGCTTTTGTGAACTTGACCCCAAAGTCAAGGGAAGTAAATGCAAAAATAAATGAGTGGGACTACAGCAAACAAAAAAACTTCTGCACAGCCAAAGAGCCCTGTTCTGTGCTGAGTGCAGAAGTTTCTACTGTGAACCATCAGGTATATTGTCTACCACTTGTCCCATTTCACACGCTCACTTCATGTTGTGATATTTCCAAAAACAAAACTGTTGGACCATGTTTTTTAATATATTGGCATTTGCTTGTATTAAGTGAATAAGTTGCTTTATGGACCTGTAAAACCAGTAATAAAATATTCTTGGCATTTGATTAAAAACATTTAGAATTTTTTAATATTTTATTGATTATGCTATTACAGTTGTCCCATTTTCCCCCCTTTATTCCCCTCTGCCCCGCCCCATTCCCCACCCTTTAGTTTTTGTCCATGGGTCATACACATAAGTTCTTTGGCTTCTATACTTATTTCCTATACTATTCTTAACCTCCCCTTGTCTGTTCTCTACCTACCGCTTATGCTACTTATTCTCTGCACCTTTTCCTCCTCTCTCCCCCTCCCACTCCCCTGTTGATATCCCTCCATGCCTTATATAAATCCCTCTAACATTTCATATAATAAAGGCTGGGTGATGAGGAACTCCTTGAACTTGACCTTATCTGAGAAGCACTTTATCTGCCCTTCCATTCTAAATGATAGTTTTGCTGTATAGAGTATTCTTGGATGTAGGTCCTTGCCTTTCATGACTTGGAATACTTCTCTCCAGCCCCTTCTTGCCTGCAAGGTCTCTTCTGAGAAATCAGCTGACAGTCTTATGGGAATTCCTTTATAGGTAACTGGCTCCTTTTCTCTTGCTGCTTCTAGGATTCTCTCCTTATCTTTAATCTTGGGTAATGTAATTATGATGTGTCTTGGTGTGTTCCTCTTTGGGTCCAACTTCTTTGGGACTCTCTGAGCTTCCTGGACTTCCCAAAAGTCTATTTCCTTCACCAGCTTGGGGAAGTTCTCCTTCATTATTTGTTCAAATAGGTTTTCAATCCCTTGGTCTTCCTCTTCTTCTGGCAGCCCTATGACTTGGATGTTGGGATGTTTAAAGATGTCCTGGAGGTTCCTAAGCCTCTCCTCATTGTTTTGAATTCTTGTTTCTTCATTCTTTTCTGGTTAAATGTTTTTTTCTTCCTTCTGGTCCACTCCGTTGATTTGAGTCCCAGTTTCCTTCTCATCCCTATTGGTTCCCTGCACATTTCCCCTCATTTCCTTTAGCGTAGCATTTAGAATTTTATTACAATGTATATTTTCTTTTTATTTTAAATAAGCTTCATAAAATAAGTAGTTTTACATATCCCTCAGCTGAACCTCATTTGGTCATTTTCTGAATATTACTGTACTGTCGTGTACTTGAAATTGCAGAGAACGACACTGACGGGGTGTGTTTACTGCTGAGGCTACGTGACGTGTCTGGTTTCTGACCACCCATGCGGTCCCAGAGTGCCATGAAACTTTGGAGCGCAACATGTATAATCGGTAATTGATGTAAATCATCAGAAGACAGAGTGGCTCAGTTCCAATCATCAAGGTTTTGGCTCATTTAAATATTTTTCTTATTCTGGAACCCATAAGCCCTGATACCCAAGTGAAGGATGAACACTTGTTTGAGACTACTGTGTATGTTTTAAGAACATCAGAATGAGTTCTATTTTGCTTAAAACTATTCTGTTGATGATAAAATGAAATTGAAAGATAATGTGGGTAGTTTTTACAGGGTTGAAATAGAACTCAGTCCATGCATTAAGAAATTAAAACATTTTTGACCAACTGTCACAGCCTTTATATGAATATTAAGTTACATGCTATGATTTAGCATAAACCTATTTTTTAAAGTACTCTGCTTACATATTCACCTGTTGATGTAACAAATTGGGCACAGCTGATGGATTTCGATCATAAAAGCAGCTGTCAGCCTCTGTTAAAATCAATCAGTGGCAAGACTGTATATATTAAATTCAGTATCACGTCATGAAAATTTATTTACAGCTTAACCACTAATAAGCAGAACTGTCAGCTTTGCTGTTGATAGTTTCATGATGTGTTTTGGCTCTAGATAGTTTACATGTATGCTAATTTTTTTAATTTAAAACTCTGTGGCATCTGTCATCCCTGTGCGCCAAGGTTGCAGGTCACTCCCCAGTCAGGGCACATACAAGAAACAACCAGTGAATGAATAAATAAGTAAAAGACAAATCGATGATTCTCTTTCTCTTCCTTCCTCTCTCTCTTAAAATCAATCAATTAAAAAAAAATAATAAACCAACAACTTTGTGGAATCTTTAAGAAACTATCCAAGTGCCTTATAACACAGGGTAGGGCAAAAGTGGATTTACAGTTGTGAGTACTTGAGACACAGTTTATTCTTATATTAATTGTATTATTTTTCCACATGAACTGTAAACCTACTTTTGCCCACCCTGGATATCATACTTTTAAAAACTTATTTTTGCTACTGCCTGTAGTTGAGCATTACCATGAAAATATTCTACATTCTTTTTAGTTCTCTCACACTGTTTTTTAAGAATCAATGAGGTCAATGTTTTTCAACCAAGTATATCAGACTTTATATTTCCGAATGCGTATTCTTGAACGTAGTCGTGCTGGTAATAAGCTGTGCTTTGATTCCAGCGATGCGGCCATCATGGCAGCCATCTGTGATCTCTGTTTTGATATGGAGTTTAAAGTCTGTTTTTAACCACATAAGAATATAATTCTATCACTTCTAATAACTCCTTAATTTATGTTGAAAATGTCATCACTGACTGTCTTTCACCTGACTTGGCCTTTTTGTGGTTTTCAGCTGTTCCCAAACCTTAATCTTTCCTCTGTCTCCTTTTTCACAAACACAGATTTGTTACCATTGGAATTTTGTAGGAGAATCCGTGCAACACACTTGCCCAGTTAACCTTTCTCATTGCGATTTAAATTGCATTTCTTCTTGTTTAAGAATGTGGATGGGTCTTATTTCCCTCTACCAAGCCCAAAGGGTTTATGCTCACCACAAGTTTTTCAGGACCCCAAACAAAACTGGTTTCCTTGCTTGCTGCCCCTGCCAGTCAGAGGCGGTGGCTGTCTGTGTCGTGGGGGACCATAGCACCTGATACTTTCCCTCTGCCATCTGCCTCACCAGCCTGTAGTATAGTCATCTGGGCATTATCTTCCTCCTGCTTGACGTTGAACTTCTTCAAGGCGGGGACTGTTTCTCATTCCTTTTTCTTCCCTTGCAATGCCTAACCCAGAGCCTATATTTATGGAACAGAATGTGTCACAGGCTCAGAATTCCATTCCAGTGAGAAGTTCTGAAACTTCAAAGTGTTCATATTCAAAATATGTCGGAAGGTACTAATTCAAATAAGATGTTCTTAAAAATCAGCTAGTGTTCCTTCTCTTTCTTTGTTATTCAGTAGCTCTCCTCCACTTCCCTCCTGAAAAATGAGAATTGAGGGCCAAGCCACAGCAGCTGAAGTCTCTCCCTGCTAGGGGAGTGCTGGCTCAGGGGCAAGGGCAGCTGGCTCTGAACCACTTTGAAGCCATTATTCATTCACTGCACTTACTGTTTCTCATCGCTTGTGTCTGTGTGACTGATTGTTACACAGACACATAGGATTTGAGGAAACGATATTTAAAAAGAAGTTTATAAACTACAATCGAGTAGAACCCCAGACCCAGAGATACAGAGACACGTGCTGTGTGTGTGCAGGGGGGCCAGCAAGTCTGAGTTGAGTTGTTAGGGTTACATTGGGGACTGGGCGGGTCCGGTCTTCAGTTTTCAGAAGTAGAAGTAGACTGCTTCACGTTAGGGCAGACTGTGGCTTCTGCCCTAACCTGAAAGACCGATGGCATCGGGCATTGTGTTTTTATTACACTTTATTTTCTACATTGACGGTTCTAACACTTCACGTGAGTCAAATCATTTAATCCTCCTATCAACTCTTACGGGGTCGGTGGTTCCATTATTATCCCTGCCTCTCTGATGTGGACACTTGGGCACAGAGAGGTGAAGGAATCTGGCCAACGTCCCATGTTCAGTGAGGGAGCCGAGGACAAACCCAGAGTCCGGCTCTGCAGTTTGTGCTCTGGACCAGTATAGTACACTGCCTCTTGGAAAAGCTACCCACGTAGGTTTTCCAACAATTAAACATTTACTTTATTTTCTTTGAAGGTGGAAATGACGAGTAAAGGGAGGTGGCGGCTGGAGCCAGGCCTCTGTGGGCCGAGTCAGAATTCAGTATGCCTTTTAGTGCGTGTCTGTGGCCAGAAATGGAGTGAAGCTTCTGTCTAGGGTCCTGACTTACGACTTTTTTTTTTTTTTTAATTTATTTTTAGAGAGAGGGGAAGGGAGGGAGACAGAGAGGGAGAGAAACAGCAGTGTGTGGCTGCCTCTCACATGGCCCTCACGGGGACCTGGCCTGCAACCCAGGCATGTGCCCTGACTGGGAATCGAACCGGAACCCTTTGGTTCCCAGCCCACTGACTTATGACTTTTAATCTTGTACCTTCATGATTTATATTTCATTTTTGATAAATTCTTTTGTTTCTACAGAAACTCAAACAGAAGAATCAACAGCTGAAGCAAATTATGGATCAATTACGAAATCTCATCTGGGATATAAATGCCATGTTGGCAATGAGGAACTAAACTGATATTTAAATTTCCTGCTTCACACATGTTATACCATTTTTTCCCTCAAGTATGTTTTCCCTATGAAGAAGATTATTTATGTGTTTGTATTCTAGTCACTAGAATTAAAGTTCCTATTTTACAGTGTGGTTTTACTTTGAAGTATTCATTGGCAGTCTTTTTAAGCTGTTGATTCTGTGAAAGATTACTATAATAAACTTTGATAGGGCTTGTGTTTTGGTTAATCTTCATGAATTAAGTGATTCTTTTTTAAAAACAAAATAATTAAGTTTTATAGATAAATTTTTAAATTTGATCAATGGTTGTTTTGCTCATCTCATTATGCTTTTAGGAGAAAATTAAAGGTTTAAACATTTTTGCAGATGAAAATATCAACCTGGTACAAATTAATTAAAATTAAATATGTAACTTACCATTTCAGCTCAATTTTTAAAATTCAGTTGAGTCCCAAACATGTTAAGAGGAGAAAGTAGTCAACTTGTGTATCACTAAGTAGCGGGGGATTTCTTCTGCCATGTTCTCCAAGTGTTTGGTCCTGACTGGAATGATCTGTCTCTTTAAAAGGAAACCAGTAAGTTGACGCAGGTAGAAACTGAAATCACGACTGTGTGCTTATTTGCTGCCTGCTTTAGGCCAAGAAGCAATTCCCTATCTGATTTGTCAGATACACCCTAATACTGAGTGCGTTTCGGAAACAGTAGATTTTGGAGTGTTGAGTGAGACAGGTGCTCTTGCAGACTAGTTGGTCGGCAGTGCGTCCTTTATAGGTCTGCCCACAGAAGCTGGTCTCTCAGATTATAAAGTGTCCTCCAGTAAGAGAGTCGGTTCTTATCAGCAAGGGCTTTTCCAGCCTGATCCAGATGCTCCCCCTTCCTGGCCTGGGTTCTTTCTCTCAAAGAAATACTATTCTACTTTTCTTGTGTATGGATGACGTTTCTCTGGAAGGTTGCACAGGAAATGGTGTCCTCTGGGGAGGGGACCCAGGTGGCTATATACCCATTGGACCTTCGGACTGATAGCATGTGGAAATATTGCTTACTAAAAAATAAGTAAAATTTTTTATAATTTTTAATTGATTTGAGAGAGAGAGAGAAGCATCAGTTTGTTGTTCCACTTATTTATTTACTCTTTGGTTGTTTCTTGTATGTGCCCCGACTGGGGACTGAACCCACAACCTTGGCATATTGGGATGCTGGTCTAACCAACTGAGCTAGCTGGCCACGGCAGTGAAATTTCTTTTTCAGTTACGCAGATTCCCACCTATAACAAGCAGCAGAATCACAGGAAGAGAAGCCAAACCATTTGAGCATCGTTATACCCTCTAACTGCACATTCGTCAGAGTGTGGTACTGACACCTTGAGCTGTTGTAAAATATGTTTTAACCTAATTTTTTTTGTTGTTTTAATTATCACACTCAACTGTTCAGATGACTCAGTGTTGGAATCACATCTTTCGGACCTTGGTTCAATAGAGAATATCTCTGCTGTGGAGCGATCATCAACACAGCTACCTCAGCTACACGGCTGTATCCCCGAATTCTGGGCGGGGGTTGTTCTCAGCCCTCAGAACCGACATGGTTTACCCAGTCACTCACAAGTCTGCTTGGGACCGGTCGTGAAAGTGCTGGGTATTAAACACACAGCCCCCGCTAACTCCAAGTTTCAGCTTCTCGAGCGAGAGCATGCCAACAGACTGAAGAGTAAAGGGACAATTCAGCCATGAGGTGTGGCCTTGGGCAAGTCAATCTCAGTCTTCTTGTCTGGAAATGATAGGTGGCATTTGTTGATTTTATATTCTCTGTTGGAATTCTAGACACAAATGTGCAAAACCCAGTTCAGGATGGCTTAAGCCAAAAGGGGGATGTATTAGTTCCTGGAGCAAGAAAGGATGCTGGAGAAGAGCTCAGCCATCAAAAGCTGCAGGAGCCAAAGCTCCAGGAATTGGAACCTAGGTTTAATGTCCCAGGGTTCTCTATGCCCACCCCTAATCTCTGCTTCTCTCTCTTTTTTGTATTCTCTCCTGCTGCAGACAGGCTTTCTCCAAACGTCGGGAAAGGCGGCTTCCACCAGCTTACCTTCCTATCTTTTCTGTCCATGCCCCAGGGACCGGGCCGTGCCCCCACTGTAAGTTGAGAACTCAAATGGATGCTGATTAGCACAGCTTCAGTCATCTAGCCAGACTTTGGGACAGGTGTGTAAATGGGGACTGTGATTAGACGGACTAAACCTGGGCTATAAGCCCATCTCTGTGGCCAGGAGTTGGATGTGGGAGTCATGGAAGAGCTCCTGACCAGGGAACAAATATTATTAGAAAGAAAGGGCACCAACCAGGAAAATTTGCAAGAACTAATAATGGCAACCACACTCCACTAATGTTCTCGGTTATAATATGTCAGATATGAGTTATTTAATGCTCAAAAAAAAATCCCAAAAGTTTACAGAAAACCAAATGCATCATTGACTATTAAAAAAATTGTTCATCTTAATTTTTCTGGATTTGTGGAATTCTGTGTTGATATTTTTTCTTTGCAGCTGTTTTCATTTTGTTTGTTTGCTTTTAGGGTTTTGCAGCTGTTTCCATTCATTGCAATGTGGTTTTGTCAGGCCTTGGTCTGCCTGGGTTAAAGTACAGATAGGAAAGAGCTGAGAAAAAAATAAAACGAAAGTGCCAGCATCCTGGTAATGACATTATCTTTAAAATGATTTGGAAACCTAAGGCCCTGATCATTTAGACATCAGATCCCTTGGCGCCATTACAAGCCAGAATGTGTTAACTTGACATTTTGATGTAGCTCCGGTTTGAGTAATTCATTTTCTTAAATTCCCAAGGAAGTTTAAGCTAGAGGAGTCTTTCAACCTTAAAATAAAATGTGTGCTTGTCCTCAAGCTCAGAGAGTGGGTTATCCTGGGTGTTCTTAAATTTGTCCAACATCACTGGATGCCTTAGTTTTTCTATTCCTTTAAAACAGTAATGGACAAAGAACTGATTTTTTTTTTAAGCCTACAATAATGGTACTCTAGATATGTGTGTGTGTGTGTGTGTGTGTGTGTGTTTAACACGGCAGCAGTCTTGAATACCTTCACATTTTGTCACTTAAAGAATTAGACTTAAAATATTTAAGTTCACATCGTTTATATTTTACATAGGGGTTGACATTGTGCACTAATACACTTACATCAGTAAATGCAGGAATGCACTGATTCCTACTTTTTTTCCAAAAATTCTTACTGTCATCAGTATGTAGTTTGTACTCCAAAAACGGCTAGAAAATTCACAAAGAAAATCTTAAGTCTCTGAGGTCCTATTCTCTAGGGCACTGGGCTCACACAATCGCCAAGCCGTGTGCTTCCTGTCCGAGTTACCTCAGCCTGCATTAATGTCTGCGGCAGCCCCTCTTCAGCTTGGGCGTGCCCAAGAATCCCTTGGGAGAATGTTAAAAAATGTTAAAGATTTTTGGATTTAGCAAAGGTATTGAATCTGAATCTCTATGGTAGGATTTAAAAATCTACATGTTTATTAAGTTTTCCAGGCGATCTGTCACTAATGCAGAAAAGTACTATACTATGCTGTTTAGTGACAGTCACTATCAGTATTTTAATATAAAAAATGTCCAAAAAATAGCCCTGGCTGGTGTAGCGCAGTGGATTGAGCGCGGGCTGGGAACCTAGCGGTCCCGGTTCGATTCCCAGTCAGGGCACATGCCTGGGTTGCAGGCCAGGTCCCCATGAGGGCCATGTGAGAGGCAACCATACATTGCTGTTTCTCTCCCTCTCTTTCTCTCTCCCTTCCCCTCTCTCTAAAAATAAATAAAAATAAAATCTTTAAAAAAAAATGTCCAAAATAGCAGTACTGATATTAAATACAATGTATTGTGCTATGTTTAGAGTTACATCCTTTTGAATTTACAAATGACACTCTATCAGCAATTCTGAAAGTTGGCTACAGGTTAGAGTCAAGTGGGGAAGTGTGAGAATTCCCCTCTCCAAGCCGCACCCCAGATCAATGAAAGCAGAATTCTGGGGTGACATCCAGATATTTGTGGGGTTTTTTTGGGGGGGGTTGGGGGACAGTTTATTTTTATACCTTTTTAAAGTTGTATTTTTGGTGACAACACTTAAGTTCTATTCTCTTGGCAAATTCCAACTATTCAGTACAGTATTATCACCATGCAGGTACACCAAGCTCTACATTAGAGCCTCAAAATTTATTCACCCTACACCTGAGCACTTACACCCTTCCTCTCTTCCCCTCACCTACACCCCACCCCGGCCCTGGCAAACACCATTATACATTATGTTTCTGTGAGTTTGAGCGTTGTCTGGGGTTTCTCTCTCTCTTTTTTTTTTTTTGTTTGTTGGTTTTTATTCCATATACAAGTGACATTATAAAGCATTTGTTCTTTGCTGTCTGGCTTATTTTACTTAGCATAATGCCCTCCAGATTCATCAATGTTGTCGCAAATTACAGCATTTCCTTCCTTGTTTTTAAGGTTGAATAACTTTCCATTGTGCATATGAGTATCTGTGTATTTTTTAAATCGAATTTATTGGGGTGACCTTGGTTAATAAAATTATGTGGGTTTCTAGGGGTACAATTCTATAACACATTATCTGTACACTATGTTGTGTGTTCACCACCCCAAGTCACGTCTCCTTCCATCACCATTTACTCCCCTTTGCCTCTTCTACCTCCCCACCCCCTTTCCCTCAGTAATCATCGTACTGTTTCTGTGTCTGAGTTCTGGGGTTGTTTTTCAGTTTAATCCTTCACCTTTCTCACCCCACCCCAGCCCCCTTGCCCTCTGACAGCTATTAGTCTGCTCTCTGTCTGTGAGTTTGTTTCTATTTTGTTTGTTAGTTTCCTTTGTTGATGAGATCGCACCTAGGAGTACTTGCGGTGTGGTGCTTGCCTTTCTGTGACCTGCTCATATACTTCTGCTTCACCTTGCACCACAGCTGATCCTCTCGGAGATTCCCAGCTTGGTTTTTTACTCTGTGGTATTTTTTACAACAGTTTTTATATAGTCCAATATGCCCTTCTTTTACCTTTAGACTTGTAGGTTTTATGCACTGCCAAGATACTAAAAGGAAATATTTGTATTTTATTCTAGACTGCATGCAGCTTTATTTATTTTAGGTTTAGATCTTCGTCTGTAATTTGTTTGGGGGGTGAGGAGTAAAGTCGAAATCCAGCTTCTTTTGAACTCTAAATGCCCAGCCATGTGTTCCAACACCATGTAGGGAATAATCAACCCTTGTCTTCTCGATGAATTTAAAATGCTCCTAACTTTCCGAATATTTGAGGCTCTAGTTATGGGTTCTCTGATTCATATTAATAAAAGTATTCAGTAAATAATAATACACGTTTAATAAAAAAAATAACCCTTGGGTGTTTACTAGTTTCCTCCCACCTTATGAGGGCCTGAGGTCCATTTTAATTTATTCTAACATTTGTGAGACTGAACGCGTCGCCCCAGCATCTCCGCCTTTTCCCGGCGGTTTTCAAATCCGCAAATGGCTCAAGTGTAAATGGGGCACAGAAGGTCGGGCTTGGGCCTTATGCTGAGACAGTGACCCCTCAAATTTTGGTTGCCCTCGTAACTTTTCAATGCCTTCCAACAGATCTTTAGTGTATATTTGATTTATTTGACTTCCCCAGTTGTTGAGTGGTTTGTGTTAAGCTAATGTAGCATGGCCCCAAGCACATACATGATGGGACATCTGACCTCTCCTCCTAAGGTCGTAAGCATGGAACGTGCGTTCCCTTAGTTGGCCTAGGAGAAATTCCAGGGAAGCCAGGGTTTTTAAAATTCCCCTTTAATGTTTCACATGCCTTCTGAAATTGCGCTAATATATCAGAATTAATTTGAGTATTTCTGAACTTGCTGGTGTGAGAGCCTTATGGATCTATTAGAAAGTACAGTGTGGTGAATCAATGAGGATCTGGGCACACTTTTTGAATGCCCAGATTGGGTTTTGAAAGACCCCCTTAACTCATCTTCCTTTAGGTTTTAGGACATTGGTCAAATGGGCAAGTATCAGAGATGCCAGTTTTGACAGGGAAGTCTGGCAGCCATGGAAATAACTGTAAATCACTTCTCACGAATGGTTTCACAGTGGATGGTGTACGCCTCTTTCTGTGCCTGTTCTGACTTATCCGTAAACATTCAGGAGGCTACGTGTCCAAGCAAAGCACCAGCAAGTTGGGTTTCTTCTGCGCTTTCTCTCCTTGGCTTGGCCAGGCACCAGCGGGTTCCCCAGCTCCCCCAGGTCACGCCAGCATGCAGCCAAGGTGAGGACCTTTGCTCTGGACAGGTGTACAGCCATGGAAATAATACTGAGAGATTGCTTTTTTCCCAGACATTGTGAAATATTTGGAGCACAGAACTTCAAGAGGACAGAAGCCTAAAAACCCATCTATATACAAATATATATATATATTTTTAAATATTTGACTAACTCTACACTCTTGTGTGTCAGAGACAAAAGATGCACCCTCTCGTCACCCACAATCATACCACTAAGTGAGAATTAAAAAGAGAACACCACAGAAAATGTTACAGGTGAAGGTAAACAACAACCATCCATTCTCAGAGACCATGATACTCCCAAGACATTAAAGATGTCGAATGGATTCAAAAGGAAGAGGACATTTCTCTGAGTTCCCTGTTCCACTGTGAGCACGGCCACCTCTTGTGTGAGACTGACAGCATCACCAGCCTAGATTCGTCATTTGCTCATCTGACAGCTGCTCACTGATCACCCACAGACCCTCGCACCAGGCTAGGAGCCGCGTATGGCGAGATGGGAAGGGCCTGTGTTCAAAAGTTAGGGAATCCAAGCTGGAGAAAGGCTGTTCATGCCACAAACCCTGGGCTGGTGGGGGCTTCCCCAGGTTCACAAATTGCATGCGCACCACCCAACCCAAAGAACCAGTCAACGGCTGTTATTCCAGTGAGACCCAGATTTTCACGGAGCAGATCACGGAGCAAAAGTTTGAGGCCGTCTTCCTGTGATCTCTGAAGTTGGAAAGTTATTGCTGAGCATGCCTGGCTCTGTAACAATCTAACTTAGGATAAAGATACAAGAAGGCAACACTATAAAATGTTCAACTCCGGAAGATGAGGCTGGAGCACAGCTTTAACTGCAATAAGGTGAGGGAAATGGTTTTCAAAACAGCTGTGGGAGGGGGCAGACAAGTCATTTGTGAAAGCTCCGTACTTAAAATCTACAGATGGCACAGCTAACAAATAAATCAATTAAAGAATGCGAAGTGTGAAGAGAAACATAAATGTGAATTAAAACCAGGCAAACTTGTTATGTATGAGGTAAGTATTTTAACCACTGGCACTAAACTTTTATATTGAATTCTCTGATGACACAGAAAACTGGTATAATTGCCGGAGTAAAGGGGGGTTTGAGAACTACAGCTGGTGGGGGGAAAAATTAAATGTGTTTTGTGTTTTGAATAGACAGTAAAAGCATGACAGATGAACACAAAGGACTTGCCCAGAGACCTTCAATAGTCCAGGCGAGGAAAAGCACAACAGAACATAAAACAGAGCCGTAACAGCAGAACTTGAATTCGGTCGTCACTAGTGTGTTCCCTGCAACGCTCATCTTGATGGATTCCACCTTCCTTGTTTTCCCAGTCCCGGCAAGGCTGTAGCAGCACAGTCACAGGCCTGTCGAAGTCAGGGAGTTTGGGGCATTTCCCGGAGCTACTAGCCTCTGTTTTGAGCATCTGTGTTTTTCCCGGACTTTTGAAGGATTTCTGTACAAGGGTTGGGTTATTGATGTACTTGCTGGCAACACTGCCTGTATTTGTGGGGGGTGGGGAACGGGTGGGAGTGGGGAGATAAGGGTCTTCACTTTCAGATGGTGAGAGTAGCATCAGCTGGGCTCTTAGAGAATTCTCGCCCTCTCCACGACCGAGTCCTGAATAGTGGGCAACAGCGTGGCCGCAGCAGGCAGACTACCCACATCCCGGCTCTGCCGCTCCCCCGCAGTTCCCTGGGGCACATCCTCCTAACTGCTTATGACTTGGTGTTCCCCTCTTTGAAAGGGGCACCTAGTATGTTCTCATGTGGATTTAATTTTAAATAGCTCTGAACACGCAAAGTTTCTATTTACAAAAGCCAAATACTTAAAAATCTACCAATGCCTTACCTAACAAACAACTCAATTATATGCAAGGATGAAATAAGATACGGGTTAGTTTTGTGCCCCCACTGAGAAGGGAAAGGGATATAGAAATACCAGACATCATTATCTCAGCCTGGAGTTCAGACCAAAATAAAGACTGAAAGGGAGTTCGCCACCATTCATTTCCCTCGCCCCACAGGCCGGCTCTTCCTCCAACTGTCGGACTTGGAGCGAAACTTCAGAAACGCCACGTGATGCAACGCCTTTGCCATTCCGTCTCTCAGCAAAGCCCTAACTCTTTGCCCCACCTGAAGCTTTTTTGCTTCCATCTGTTTCATTCTTTCACTTTTGTCCTAGCGGTCTCCAACTATTGGCTATCTTTTATTCCAAATGTGTCTTCTAAACGCTAACCTCCCTGAGACACGCCAGGTCACTACAGCAGTCACCCTTCAGCATGCGCTCCTTCCAGCCTACGGATCTCCTAAACTGGAAAATCCAGCACAGCCCCAGGCTCTTCCTCAGCCTGGGTGCCCTGTCCTCTCCCCATCTGGTTAAACCCTTAACCATCCTTCCAGGCGCCTCAGAACCCCCATGGCTGCCCTGACATCTTTCCACGCTGTTTTCCACCAACGCTGAACCCTGGGGACCTGTGCTGGGTTCAGACCCTGCCTTCTGCCCTGCGTCCCAGTAGCCTGTGGGCTTTGCCTAGGGAGCTGGGAAGTGCCCTGGGCCTGGGGTCAATTCTCCCTCTGCCCCCGCTCAGCACAATTCTAGAACCATCACAGAGATCCGATCAATAAATAGCGATTGGACCTGCCTGAGTCACAATTCATTTTAGTTCCTAAGCTCCCACTGATCAGAAATGATTTTTAACTCTGTACACTTCCTTAAGCAGTTCTGTCTTTTAACAATTGCACTTGATGTGAGAAATAATCCTTTTAAGGTCAAAACAATTTATATATTAATGAATATACATGAATAAATGTATTCAATTTGGATTCCATAAAATTAAAAGATAAACCAAAATCTTAGAATAAGCTTCTATACTAAGATGTCAAGAAAAGATGCAACTCATTTATTGAAGGGGTACTATGAATAAAATATGTAAGGTAATACTTTGCATACATCAAGTCATTAAATCATTAACACAATCCTATAACACAGATATCATTCCCCTTTTCCAGTTCAGGAACCTTAAGTACGTGCTAGGAAAGGGGTGAGTACGGAAAGTAAAGAATATATTTTTCCTTGGAGAAGAGGTCACAGAGGATCGCTACGAATACTCAGTTCTGCGTGCGAGGCTCTGTCTCCCATTCAGCTCCTCTCATCTGCGTCACTTTGTGAAACTGGGATCACCATCGCTCCCATTCGCAGGCTGGGGAACAGACACCCAGACAGGTTGAACCTCTTGCCCCAGGCCCCTCAACTAGAAGGTAGCTGAACCGGGGTTCCAACCTCAGTTGGTCCAGCTCCAGAGCCCTCGTTCTGAGTGTGCTGACTCACGGGGCCCAAAGCACGGGATGTGTGTGGCATTAAGTCTTAATGCCTCTGGACGATTTGCACTCTTCAGACCTGAAACTCCTCCTAGCAATCAACTGAAAAAAAAACATGTGATAATATTTATGCAGCCCTTAGCTTGGGCCTGGTGGGTACAAGCCATTGTAAGTGCTAAGCCCACTGGTCACCACTGTCACTATTTCCTCCAGCGCCTCAGGACGACAGGCCTCACTGGGGAACTGTGGCTCCCTAGAACATAAGAATGCTCTTTTACTTGCTACCTTAGGGTTTTTTTTCTTACAGATGGGGATGTAGAACCTTTACCTTATTTTCTTCTTCAGTAGCATTGTAAAGTACTTTTTCAACAGGCAAGGTCATGGAAAACAGAAAGAACATACTATCTGAAAAAACCAGAGCCGACATCGTCTTCTTTATCCTTCCTGACCCCAGGTAGCCTCTGCACTTTCTTTCATCTGTTTCCCTCGTCTCTAGCTACATACCTGCTTAGAAGCCACCCAGCAAACCCAAGGCATTTCACCGTAAGGGGGATCCAAACACATCTAGCAAATCAAAGCAGTACCTTGGCTGAGCCTATTAGGCCCGCACCCAGCCGGGCCTGTGCTCCAAGGGCTCTCAGGAACGGTGTGAAATGCCCCCACACGGCTGGGCTGGCAGCAGAGCACGACAGCAGAGCAAGAAGGGGCTCTGACTCCCTGTAGGGGATGGACTACCTTCTTCAGTCAGGGCCGTGCTTTCTGCCGGAAACTGCAGAGAAGAGGGCAGCTGCAGGGAGGGGCTGACCAGTAATGGCACCTGCAGGCCATGCATCGTTCAAGGTGAATGTCGCAGTTTGAACATCGGCAAGAAGGGAGTATTTCCTGGTATAAGAATAGCTCCTGGCACATAATAAGCATTCAACAAACACTACTTGAATGAATGAGTGACTCACAAGGAGTTTATAAAGAATTTACAAAAATAATGACAGATCATTAATGACATTGGTGCCACATGGTTCATATCCACTACCTCCCCTGATCCTTACAGATGCTATTAGCAGGTGAGTTTTAGTAAAATCTTCATTTTACAGCCCTGGCTGGTGTAGCTCAGTGGATTGAGTGCGGGCTGGGAACCAAAGGGTCCCGGTTCGATTCCCAGTCAGGGCACATGCCTGGGTTGCGGGCCAGGTCCCCGGTGGGGGCCATGTGAGAGGCAACCGTACATTGCTGTTTCTCTCCCTCTCTTTCTCCCTCCCTTCCCCCTCTCTAAAAATAAATAAAATCTTTAAAAAAAAATCTTCATTTTACAAATGAAAAAACAAAGGTGAAATTACGTGCCTCCCAGAGGCACGTAACAAGTGAGTGGCAGCAGCAAGACTCAAATTCAGACCATCTCACTGTAAAATATTCATAAGAACCATGCTTTGCTGCCACTTTTAAAGGAGTCACTTTGCTTGGCTAGAATGTTCCAGAATGTCCTGGAAAGTAAGTATCGCATCTCTACCTCCAGGCGTTCACACCACTTGTGAAAGCTGCATTTTGATCAGTATTTGGGTTCTGAATTTAGGGAGATCGTACAATCCTAGGACCCCTGTCTTCCTGGCAAACGTGGGCACGTGTCCCTTTCCCCAGCAGCATGCTGAAGGCAGTGCCCGCCCATCCCCCAACCAGCAGCCGCAGCCCCTTCCCCAAAGAAATGGGGCTCTGCATCTTGAAGTGCGGCGCACTGCAAAAATATAGGTAAGGGGAAAATATAACAAGTTGTCAATTTACCCTTCTGGACAATCCCTGGTGGGGAAGGGCCATTTAGTAAACTCTCTCGAAGAAGGAAGGGAGACACAGGAGTACTTGGCTCAGGCACTTCGGGAGCAAAGCCCGGCTGCTTTCTGCCCCTTCAGAATTGGGAGAGGCCAACGCCTTTTCAGCTCCACTCGAGGCGAGCAGGCCTGCGGGAGCCATTGTTGGCCTGACAATGGAAAGCGGTTTTCAGAGACAAGCGGGCAGCTTCCTAAGAAGCAGGAAAATAAAGCCGATTTCAGCAGCTATGCAGGAGTCTGAGAGAGCAGCCACTTCTGAGGGGACAAAGGGAAGGGAAACAATGGAGAGACAGCTTTCCCCAGCCAGAGCACTTCCCCTCCCTGGGAGGAAAGTGGGTTTCACAACATTTTCATTTGAGATGGATGAGCATCCTGTCCAAGGTTCTGGTAAAGCTTGTGGCCTGCTGAAGCTTATAAATACTTGGAAAATGTTACCAGGAAAATTTGATACAATGAGGCTTAACCCAACCTAGACAGATGTGGAAAGCTTCTTAAATGGAGAGCTATTGTAGTCAACAGACTGTTTTCTAAGCCTTTAAACTCTACCTTGATAAACCTCCCTCCCCAGAGAAAAGGGAAAATAGTCACCTCCCTAACAAAGCAGTGAAATGATGTTAGGAGAAAAGAATATATAAATGCAGGTTATATATAAAGATACATAAATGCATCTTTATACACACATGATATTTATATATAAAGCAATATTGTTAAACAATATATGACTTCTAATGTACCAAATAGCTGTGGCAATATTCACATTCAGCCAAAAATCAGTGCTTCCCACTCCCAATTTTTTTTCACATTTAACTAAAATATACTGAGCACCTACTCTGAGGCAGTATATGCCAGATGACTTCCATATATCAAATTATTTCATTATTCCCAACTCTCCTAGGTGATGGTAGCCTCACTCTTTGGATGAGAAAGTTATATAACTTATGTTCCAGTTAGGATTCTTAGAAGGGCAAATAACAGAATACATAAAAATGGTTTAAACAGCAGCAACAAAAACACTCTAAATTATCTCCCCTGAGTTTTATTTAGTGGATTTGTAATAGCACCTAGGATTCTGCATTTTTAAAATGCCCTCCAAGTAATCTCAATGCAGGTCGTCTCTAGGGAGCACCTTGAAAACTATTCAGTCCTGAAGGGTACCCCCAGGGAAGGTGCTCACTGCTTTCACGTAGGGGTTCCGAGCCCCCCCTCCCACTGCTCACCCTCTGTGCCCTGCGTCTCCCTAGAAAAATGAAACTCTATTAACCAAATGCCTCAACTCTGAACTCAGTTGTGTATCACCAACATGCAAAGCTTACAGTGGCCACCTGACCAGAGAGCCGTGAATGGTTAAGTAGCACGTTTTCCAAACCCCTGGATGCGCCTTCGGAAACACAAGACCCCATGGGAGAGCCACAAGCTGCAGGCGTTCCAGGGACACCATCTCCAGTGGAGATCAGCCACGTAGGCTCAGAGCCTTCGGCTCAGTCTCCCAAGCACATCGTTATTCTAATGGATTTGGGGCACTACATGTTCCCTAATAGTAAACAATGAAAAGAATACACAAATAGATTAACAGAGAGAAGAAGTGACTTGTTTTACGGAGTTGGTGACTCAGTAAGCTCCGCTGTTATTAGATGATAGAATTAGATTCGGTCCACTGAACCTCAGTGAATAAAAATCAGAGAATTTCCTGTTACAACGCATATTTTTAGCCTGTGAAAAAACCAGACAGTCGGAAAACGCCGGGCCCACCTTCCTATGTGGCAACAGCCCACAGCTAGGAATGGTAGCTGACTCTGGGAGAGGCATGACTCCTCCCCATCGCAGGAGGTCCTGCTACTTACTCCCCCGCACTGTTCCCCTCCCTGGCCTTGACCAAGCACGCACAGCCTCTGAGTCTGCAGCTGTAGGAAGCTTCACTTGCATCCTGCTCCTCCGTCCCCTCCTTCCAGTGCTTCGCAGAAGGCCCACAGTGTAACATCCATGGACGTTCTCCTTCTTGCTCTCTGTTGCAAACTGCCCTAAGCCGATCTGTGCCTCACAATTATTGGATTCTTCTTTAGTATCAACAGCTATCTAAAGTAGAGGTAAATGAAATCTGTAACAGGACGTCTCAAGTCTTCACGTGTGCTTAAACTGCCTGGGATGCAGTAGGTCTGGGGTGGACCCGACTCTGTATTTCTAACAAAATCTCAGGCAATGCCTATGATGTTAGTCGCATGTGCCACATTTTGTGTAGCAAAGGTGTAAGCTTCTGCCCCCAAAACTTTGCTCCCAGGTTCTATTGGAAAGAGGCCTCAAGCCCAAGTCTGCCACTCCCAAATGCAAAGGAACCAAACAGTCGCTACCACCGGCTTTATAAACTGGGTGAAGCTCCGGATCTTTGCCCTCTTAACTGTTGTGAGCATCCCTCTGCACAAACCATGGGACAGTGCTCCGGAGGTGGAGATTCGTTTCATTTCAGAGGATGAGTCGGGCCACCTCGGACGGAGTCAGCGGCTTGACGAGGTGCAGTGTTGAACCACACTGCGGGCACCTCTGGGAGGACCCACTGCCAGGGTCCCTGGATTGTTACGCTCTTTGAAAATACAGGAAAGGTTTCCATAACAGTTAGAAGATTTCTAGAATCCACATGTTTTGAATACCAGTGATTGCATCAATGCAAACCCGTTTATAAAAATACGCCACTATCTGGTATCAATTGCAGATAAAGATAGCGGGTTGCTGGTAGTAACCACCCCTGCAGTGAACCAATCCTGCGATGTGTAGCTCATTTAGGGCAGTTAGCAACACTGATTGCTACCATAATATCTTTGATGACATATCTTAAATTAAATCACAGATACACAGCATGTGCTTAATGAGAAATGGATGTGCAAACTGGACTTTGCCCCTGACCCAAAGTAAGGAGGACGAATTAATTTTGCATTCGAGAGAGATCGATGTGAAGGAGGAAACAGCCCCTTCCAGCAGGGCTGCGGGACTTTCCACTGCCACCTCCTGAGCAAGACCCAAGGGTCCTACCAGCCAAAGCCCTTATATCCTTGGTACACTCATTCCTGCAGTCTAATTCTGTTCAGACCCCATTTCTGTCCTGTCGTCACCACAACAAACTCTCATATCACTTCTCCAGAAACTGAAAACAAGGGGCGGAGGCAATCCTAGAGGTCCCTGAAACCGGGGGGTTTCCAACCTCAGCCATGACGCCTCAGCCATGAGCTATGCAAACAAGAAATTCACGCAGGAAAGCTGCTCTGGATGAGGCAGAGCGGGTGTGAGGACAGCGGACACACCACGTCTTCCCTCTCTCCCTGCCCCTTCACACCTCCGTTTAATTCTGTTTAATACACTAACCTGATCCGAAGACATTCTCCCATCACCCGTTTTGCAGATCGGGAAGTTTAGTCCTCAAAGGGACGCACGATTTGCCCAAGTTCACGCAGTTCGATGGGGCAGCACTCACGCTCTCCTTCTGCCGTGGGTCAGGTCACAGAACACTGGCTCGAAGGGAGAGAGGGGACGGCGCGCACCTACTCCCGAGGCCGGTGGAGTTCGTCACAGCCCAGGCGGGTAACCGGAGTCAGGTTCTCGACTTGGTCGTCCATCTCCGAACCTCGCCATCAGCTGGCTCGGGCCTCTCTCTCCAGGTAATGGCTGTTTTTCTCTCTGGGTTTCAGATAGAGCTCCCCAGTTCCAGAGGAAAACTCTCCGTGGTCCCTGGTGTCACCTGAAAACCAGAAGAATAATTTTTCACTCTTGGTGAGACCGTCCAGCACTTCAAAACATGCTGCCAGTGCATGGTATTATTTATATGTGGAATCTTAAAAAAAAAAAAAAAAAAAGGTCAAAGTCATGGAAACACAGAGCAGAATGGTGGCTGTCAGGGGTTGGGAAGGATACAAACGTTCAGTTTTAAGACGAGTAGCTCTCACAGGAAAAAGATCTGTGGCTGCCAGGGGTTGGGGTGGGAAGGGCAGGCGGAGCACGGAGGGTGTTTACAACAGTGGGAAGACTCTGTGTGATACTCTAATGGGAGTTACATGCCATTCATGATACATTAGCCCAAACTCACAGAACGTGCAACGCCAAGAGTGAAGCCTAATGTCGCCGATGCACTGGGAGTAAAATGTGTGAATAGAGGTTCATCGGTTACGAGAAATGTACCACTGCGGGGGTGTTGGTAATGAGGGGGCCATTCCTGTGCAGAAGCAGGTTCAGGGCACACGGGAGATCGCCGCACCTTCGCCTCAATTCTGCTACGAACCTAAAACTGCTCTAAAACCTTAATTAAAAAAAAAGATGAATGAGGTCTCAGGATATAGTAAACGCAGTGTCTCTAATTGATAATAATATATTACACTCTTGAACCTTCCAAAAAGAGTAGAGCTCACATGTTCCAGGACTGAAGTGTTCTCACTTACCCCCAAAGATGGAAAGGTAAGTATGCGGAGTGATGCAAGTGTCATTAAACAAAGTGGTGGGGATCTTTTCACAGGGCACGTGTATGCCAAACCTTTATGTTGTAACCTTTGGATATGTTACAATTTTATCTGTCAATTATATCCCAATTTAAAAAAAACCGTGCGGCCACCAGGCACGCGGGACCCTGCTGCAGGGAGAGGACGGGTCTGCTCCCCGCCGGGAGCGTTCTCCGACCCTCCCCCGGAGCTGGCGGGCCTTTCTCTCGCCGCAGGGGCAACCCATTGACTGTCACTGTATCCACCTGTCCGCCCCGTTTCTCCCAAGCTTCCCATTTTTCTCCTGGTCTCCACATCCCACTCCATTTTCACATCTTCCCAGCCTCTCCGTGGCCCTCCCGAAGCCTCCATCTACACCTGAGCATCAACCAGAGTAATGGTTGTAATCGAGAACAAATTCTTTACATCGTGAGGTGACGGAGCACTCTGGGAAATAATTGCATGTTTGCATCCCTGAAACAGTGGGTACGTCCCCTGAGGATTTCCTGTGGCTCTCCTTTACCCCCTTCTTTTCCCATCTTCCCCTTCCTTCTGCCCCTCCCCTGATCCCGTCTCCACCCCGCTCCCCTCGGGGCAGGACCAGGGGTTATAAACATGTGTGTGCCACCGTTGCACCATCAAAGCATTCACACTGACCTAGCCTGCGCCCCACTGCTCCCCACTCCACCTTGTTTACCAGATCTAGTGGGTCTACGGCCTATTCTAGAGATATGATAATGATGACATAGTGAGAATTAATGTTGATAGTAAGAAAAAAAGGAAGGCACAAATAAAAAGCAATCTTAAGAGAAAAAATGAGAAAAGAAAAAAGGGAAGGAGGAGTTTTAAAAATGGGAACACTGTGAGCTGCTATTACTAAGAATGAAGAACACTGATGAAGAAACTGTATTGGGCACCACTCCATGTCTGTATTTACACTGAGCTCTCACAAGCACCCTGTTATTTACCGTTATCTTATGAGAGAGGAAATCAAGGTGCATCCGAGCCCAACCAGCAAATGGAGAGCCAGGATTCAGTGCCTGCATCCAGACACAGGAAGTCTGACTCCAGAGCACAGGCTCTGCAGACTCGGGCCGGTGTTTGGGGGGCGGGGCGGGGGGACAATGACAGTACCCATGTCCACGTGTTAGGGTGGCATGTCGCTGGCTCAGAGACTCAAAGGGCCAAGGCCAGCATAATATCACGGGTCCCCCCACAGCCAGAGTGCAGTAGGCGGAGGATTCTGAGATGTTAGAGGCAAAGCTGTTTCTAGTCAACGATCCAGAGGCTAGGTTTTTGCAACAGGTGAGTCCGGGGCAGAGAGGGCTACAGCCTGCTGTGTTAGACTCGCACCATCGTTACACCGATAGTTCGCGAGACACTTGCCTTGTTTGGGAGGCACAAGCTAATTTGTTTCTGTTTTAAAATCACTTCACGAGCTCTGGAGGTTGTTTCACCTCTACTGCTGTCTCACTGTTGCTGCATTTCAGTCACCTGCTACTCACGTGCGGAGGATCCACTGTGTGGACCGCTGCTGGGAAGTTGCTAATACAATAAGTGCTCACTTAGGCTCTTGGTAACTGCAACTTTCAGCAAAATGACACATAACGAATACAAGTTGACCTTAGGCTAATTGATACAAACAAGAGCTAAGTTCCTATGGCATATTTCCGATCACAAAAACAGCACCAAACTCCTAAATAAAGACCCAACACACCTTCAATATTAAACACAGAAATCAATGTGAACTATACACACACTTAAGAAAGATTAACAACGACAAGTAAGACAACGGTTTTCCAAACTGCTGGGTGGCTGGAGCCATCCAAGACAGGATGCCCTGCCCTCTCAGGACCTCCTGCCCCAAACACACTCACTCGTTCTTGGAAAACTGAGACATGCCAATCAACCGAACCTGCACATCTTTGGGGTGTGGGAGGAAACCAGAGTACCAGGGGAAAATGCCCGCCGACGTGCAAGCTTCATGCAGACAGCAGCCCCCGCCAGGAATTGATTTCTTTTCTCGTTCAGTTATAACAAAATGACGTTGAGTGAAATGATGTTACTCAAGAACCTGCCGTACTGACGTGGCTTTCCCAGGCCCACCACTGGGCTCCTGCCTCCTTTTCCACTGCCCAGCCATGGACGCAAATTAATTTTTATAGTCACTGCTTCTAAATGATTTTCTCAGGACATCAAACGACCCCTGCATATTTTGAATTCTCTGTCACAACCTCTCCTCTTTTTCCATCCCCACAGCAGAGAGGTGTTAATAGACAGATGGCTTTTCCATTACACTTTAAAGCTTTCCTATTGTGTAGGACTTAGGTTCATTTAAGATTTGAAGGGATGTAAATATAACCTCCTCTGCAAGGTACCCTCCTCTTTATTTTGTCCTTTTCCGCACGGATGGACTGTTCCCTCGGGAACATTTATGACCAAAATTTCTGGCGTTTCTTTTGGACAACACGATGCTATTAAAACATAGATGAGAAGTGAGACTTTTCATGTCAGAATACAAGTCAAGCTTCCCTGCCATCTAAATCCTACATGCTCTGCTACCTGCTGTCTGTCCCATCTTATCTCCTATACATTCCCTCTCGGTCTCCCTGCTCTGACAACCCCAGGCCCCTGGCTGGTCTCTCCAGTGTCTGCCTCGGGGCATTTGCACTTGCCTTTCCCTCAGTCTGGATTTTCTTTCCTCAGACTACTGCTTGCTCACTCCCTCATTCTCTGATCAAAAGCCACCCATCAGAAAGCCCTTCCCTGCCAGTCCAGTTTATAAAAGATATCTTTATTATAACAGTATTTTTTTCTTTCTTACTCCAGTTATTTTTTCTTCACACCATATCCCAGCATTTTATTGTTTATTTCTTTTCTTGTTTTTTTTTTGTCTGTCTTTTCGTTTAGAATGTACAATCCATGAACTTTGCGCACATTAAAAAAAAAAAAACAACACTACCATATCCTCAGCACTTAGAACTCCCCTTGGCATGCAGCACTTTTTTTTGAATGAACAAAGGATGGATGGAGGTGGGGGAAGGGCACACACATTTGTGGGACAGGCACCAGCTCTCCAGGATCACATTTGAGAAGTTGCTGGATCTAACCCTGTCCCTAGGATGTAAAATACATAATTGCACGCAAGAGTTTCTTTGACCTCTTCAGCACTCTGGTCTGCAGCAATTGCTGTTACTGAAGCCTGATTCCCTCTTTCATTCTATAGCTGCCATCTTTTCCCAGAGGGGCTCCTCCCATTCGTCCCTGACACCAGAAGACTTTTGCCCAAGAGACCTTGGCTCTCACATGCAGAGTGACTGCCTTGGGGCATCACAGCTAAACGTCAGGGGTCAGTTCTCACTTTCTCCTTCCCGAAGCTCCTGGGTCAATCTCAGTCTGGCTTCTCCCTGGGGCTCCCATGTGCACTGAGCAGAAGGCTGGAAATTCAGGGGAACAGTTCAGAAGAAACTTGGCAACATACTTAGTGTTTCATTCCAACCACAGTGCCAAGTTCGAAATTTAATTTACAGGCATTCCTTTAAGATATTCCAGGTTGGGTTCCAGACCACTGCAATAAAGTGAATATCACAATCAAGCAAGTCACACAAACTTTTTGGTTTTCCAGTGCTTGTAAAAGTTATGTGTACACTATATTAACCTATCAAGTGTGCAATAATGTTATGTCTTAACATTAAGATGTGCAACAACGTACACATCTTCATTTAAAAATACTTTATTGCAAAAAAAAAAACCACCTGAGCCTTCGATGAATTGTGATCTTTTTGCTGGTGGAGCACCCTACCTCAATGTCAATGGCTGCTCACTGACCAGGGTGGTGGCTGCTGAACACTGGGGTGGCTGTGCCAATTCCTACTGTAAGACAACAATGAAGTTCGCCACACCAGTTGAATCTTTCATGAACAATTTCTCTGTAGCCTGTGATGCTGTTTGACAGTGTTTTACCCACAGCAGAGTGTCTTTCAAATTTGGAATCACCCCTCTTAAACGCCACTGCTTTATTAGCGATTCCCGCCCTGCCCAGGTGGGTTATGTTCCAAATCCTGTGTCGTCATTGCAACAGTCTTCACAGCGCTTTCACCAAGAGTAGATTCATCTCAAGAAACCACTTTCTTTGCTGCTCTGTAAGAAGCAACTCCTCATCTGCTGAAGTTTTATCACAGGACTGAAGCAATTCATTTACATCTTCAGGCTCCGCTTCTAATCCTACTTCTTTTCCGATTTCTACCACACGTGCAGCTACTTGCTCCACAAGTTATCTGGAAGGTTGAAATCAACTTCTTCCAAACTGATTCTAATGTTGATATTTTGACCTTTTCCCAGCAATCACAAATATTCTTAATGGCATTTAGAGTAGTGAATCCTTTCCAGAAGTCTTGCAATTTCCTTTGCCCAGACCCATCAACAGAAGCACTATTTATGGCACGTATGGCCTTATGAAATGTTTCTCTTTAATAATAAGACTCGAACATCGAAATTACTCCTTGTTCCATGGGCTGCAGATTACACATTGGGTTGGCAGGCATGAAGACAACATCGATTCATTGTACACAGCCATCAGAGCTCTTGGGTGACCGAAAACATTGTCAATGAGTGGCAACATTTTGAAAGGTGAGTAGGTCTCAGCAGCAGGCTTTCAATACTCAGTAAATCATGTTGTAAACAGATGTGCTGTCATCCAACCTTTGTTTTTCCATTTACAGAGCACAGGCAGAGTAGATTTAGCATAATTCTTAAGGGCCCCAGGGTTCTCAGAGTACTAAAGAAGTATTTGCCTCAACTTAAAATCACCGGCTGCATTAGCCCCTAACAACGGAGTCAGCCTGTCCTTTGAAGCTAGGCACTGACATCTCCTTTCTAGCGATGAAAGTCCTAGATGGTATCTTCTAATGCAAAGCTGTTTCATCTACACTGAAAATCTGTTGTTAGTATAGACATCTCCATTATTTTGGCTAGGTATTCTGGATAACTTGCTACAGCTTCTACATTAGCACTTGCAATATAGTTATATTAGTAACATCAAAGATCACTGATCACAGATCAAAATAACAAATATAATAATAATGAAAAAGTTTGACCTGCTGTGAGAATTACCAAAATGTGATACAGACATGAGGTGAGCAAATGCTGTTGGAAAATGGTGCCCACAGATTTGCTTGATTACAGGGTTGCCACAAATGTCCAATTTGCAAAAAATAAAAAAAACCCACACACAATATCTGCGAAGCACAATAAAGGGAAGAGCAATAAAATGAGGTATGCTTACTCTCCTAATGTGATGTCTAATGTATGTGAGCAGTACCTGAAGCACAGAGGTAGCTCCGATCTTTTTCCCATCTCTCTTTCTCCCTCTGTTCCGCTTGCATAGCAGTGGCCTACAAATGCTGTATAGTTTGGGAGCAGGCTTTGGAAGCTGAGAGACCTGTGTTCAAGTACCAGTTCTGACAATACTATTTGCATTTCTTGCAAACTGGTATGAATCTCCTCTAGGAGCTAGTATTTATTGAGCAGTTACTTTGCTTCTGGCTCAAGAAACATATAGGCTTAAACTCTCTTAATCCTCACAATTCTATGAGGTAGATACCATAATTAACTGAGATTCTACATGTTTAAGGAAATTGAGGCTTAGAGAGTTTAAGTAGCTTGCCTAAGAAGAAATATCCAAGCAAGGATTTGAAGCAGAGTCCCAGCTCATGACCAGTTCACTGCACCATCACCACCATCAGCGCCATCATTACCATTTGTGATGGAACACGAAGACCCTGGTGCATATATCCTGGCTATCCTTGCCTCCTTCTCAAGTGCCTCTCTGGGACTCAGCTGCCTTGCACCTTTGGTCAAAGGAGCCAGGCTGTATCCCACTTGTATAACTAGCAAGGCTGAAGGCCGAGGATGAAGGGTCCTTCCATTCTGAAACCTTTCCTTCATTGGAGGACATGGGGTGCTGTAATGGACAAAGGCTTTCTCAAGGACTCCTACTGATCTGACCTCCTGACTCCTCAATGTTCTCAACAATGAAAGAAGGCTTTCAGACAAAGCCTCAAAAATATTTATAAATAAATAATACTCATTTTCCCTACACTAGTGATTCTGTAATCAATATCCAACTTTTGATGGATTGGGTTTCTGTAACCACTCTGGGCTTCATCTCCAGGCCTCTGCGGACCCATTACCTCCAGCAGAGAAGTCCTCATTCAGAGCTGTGACACCTCGCTTCAGTCAGATAATATAAAGTAGTCTGGTCATTGTAGCATTATTTACCAGAGCCAAAATATGGAAACAACCCAAGTGCCCACCAACAGACGAGTGGATGAAGAAAGCTGTGGTAAATGGAGTATTACTACTCAGCCATAAAAAAAAAAAAAGAATAAAATCTTAGCATTTGTGACAGCATGGATGGACCAAGAGGGTATTATGCTGAGTGAAATCACTCAGTCAGAGAAAGACAAATACCATATGAATTCACTTCTATGTGGAATCTAAAGAATAAAATAAATGAACAAACAAAATGAAACCAAATCATAAGTGCAGAGAAGAGACTGATGGTTGCCAAACAGGAGGAAGCTTTGGGGGCTGGGTAAAAAGGTGAAAGGATTGAAAAGTACAAAGTGGAAGTTACAAAATAGTCACAGGGACATAAAGTACGGCATAGGGAACACAGTCAATGATTTTGTAGTGACTGCGTACAGTACCGGATGGGTCCTGGAAACACTGGGGGTCGCTGTGTAAAGTGTGTGGCTGTCTAACCACTATGCTGTACACCTGAAACTAATATAATATTGGATGTAAACTGTGATTGAAAAACAAAATTTAAGTTTAAAGGAAGTAGTCTGGCCACCTAGCTGCCTCCTTAGGTAAACTGTAATTTTATTTCTTACATTCTTCTTGATCCTCCAAATACCACGACGATTACTGCTAATGAAGGCTAGCAGTCACTGAGGCACACGTTCTTCTAATCACGTTCCCTTTCATTCAATAACTCCTTTCATCCTCACAACAACCCCATGAAGCAGGTACTATTATTAATACTCAACAGTTGAAAGAGAAGAATTGTCACCCCAAGTCTTCTCTTGCTGAAGTTTCTCAGCAACCTTTGGCTGCTGGTCTTGGCACCTGCCAGGGCCTTGGGAATTAGCAAGGGAAGAGGGAAGGGCTGGCCAAATTTCAGCAGGAGAAAAATGCAGAAAGGCACCTTCCCATGGTCCCTGCAAGAAGAGGCTGGCCAGCTGCTACTCAGGGCTCATGTGTCGTCTCCACAGTGACAGCGGCAGCAGCTGTCTCTCACCAGACCTGCATAAATCTGATGCTGCAGAGCACTGCTGGCCTCCCTGCTATTGCACTGGAATCTTCTCTCCCTGGTGAGATGCCTTGGAGACTGAAATGCCCTTCTGTGCTGGAATGTCAGTCAACCAAGAGGCTGCTGCTTCGATTTTCCTGTCCTTTCCCCCAAACACTCTGGGAGAGCCACCTCAGAGAGGACGCCTTCAATAGCCATTAGGATGTGCAGGAGGTAATGAGGGCGGGGGGTGGGGGTGGCTTTCTAGAAGTCAACAAAGATGAGAAAATGTACCAAAAGGGAGCATTACTCCTCAGCTTTACTCTTTACTCTCTCATTTTATAACTTGGGGATGAATTTTCAGACTCAAGGGAGAGACAAGGGGCCGTGTGTCACTATCTATTCAAGGAGCCCTGAGGATTTAGTCTCAGGAAGCTTTGCCTAATGAGGCTGCAAGGTGCCCCGTCCTTTATATTTACTCCCTCGGACTCAGGCCACGCCGCAGTGTTCCTGTCAGTAAAGGCAACCCTCACAGTTACATTATTTTTGCAACAAGAAGGGTCAGAAATTTTTCAAAAGTGACATAAATTCACCTTTAACTTCATTCAAGGGGATTGATTTTTCTTTCTTTAAATAAAAATGTTTGCAGTGATTTGGAAGTTCCTTAATCTCAGTGGTTTCCAAGTCAAGCTGAGAGAGTTCATGCGTTGTGAATGTGCACCCTGCTTAATAAAGCACGCTGATCCGCACAAGTGGCAGAGATGGCACACCTGGGGGAGGGAGTCTTGTCCTGTAACTCACACTGCAGAGCCAGGGCTGCTTTATCTTTATTGTGTCTCAGGGCCAAGGAGCAGCAGCCAATCCCAGCTCGTTAGACAGAAGGATCTCTTCTATTGATCTCCCCAGACTCTTGGCTGAGGCTGGTCTCTTCCAACACTTCCATGCACCGGCGGAAGCTGCCATTCAAGGAATCCTCCCAAACACTCCAATACACTAAGGAATTTTTTCCTGGTGATCAAAACCTGTTTATCATTTATTTGCTTTATTAGTTTGAATTTAATTTGATAAATCTTAGATATTTATAAGGACAGAATCAAAGATCTTCAAGAATTTCCAGATGTGAAAAGGTCATTATAATGTATACTTTGTCCCTGCCCCAGTGAATTCAGCAAAGTCTGAGTGCTTTCAATGACACCTCAGATGCTTTTTTTAATACAGCATATTCCACTTTTCAATTTATTCCAAACTTTCATATACTGGATACAAACTAGTCATCAATTGCACAGATCTATTCAATACATTGTTAAAATTTTACCACATTTATTTTTTAATTAATTTATATTTTTATCAAAGCAATGCATAAACATTGTTTGTTTGTTTTTTTGTTTTGTTTTTTAAGTAGTTTACAAGAGGAAAGAGCAGTACAGTTTCCCAGTAGCAAACACTTTTGACTCCCTTGGCTATTTCTTCTAGAATATACCTCCATAACTTCATAATGTGCTGACACGAATTTTTCGTGTGTCAGTTTGGGACACGTCCGACTACATTCTGGCAGATAAAGTTCAGTTCCCTTCTCACGGACACTGGCATACACAGTCTCACCCACGTGCCTGCCCTTCAAAAATATTTCCGTCCACCTTTTTTGGTTAAGACATACTGTGTGTTTATATTTTATGACACATGAGTATTGTTCTCTGCTAAGCAAAGTGTCATTTCTTACATAACTTTTGATTTTTCTTAGAGTTTACACTTCTCTCTCTCTCTTTTTTTTTTTTTTTTTGGTTAATTTTCCTATGTGCTAATTATTTCGACAACCACTAATTATTCCTACTGTTCTGGCAGATCTGTGCTGCTCCCTCCCCCCACCCCACACACATAGACACACAGTCAAATGCATTCAACAGTCTACCAATCAGCTCGAACTTTGTCCTGGGGTCTCTTTGCCCTGCTCAGACCTGGAGGGGGCCCCCAGGCCTGCTCCATAGCTGTTCCGAGACTTCTCTTTCTTCACCTTTCCTCGCACTCAATGGCCTGTTTCCTGGTTTCATGTCTTGCACTTTCTTTGTTTACTACCTTGTTTACTTAGTAAGGGCACATGGTCCAGTGCTTCCCTAAGCAGTAGGGCCTGGGAAGTAGAATTTTAGAGTTCTTGCACATATGAAAAAAATTTTTATGCTATTTTTAATGCTAAACTCTCCCACTTGGTCCAGATCTGGCAGGATTTGGAATTTGAAGCTGAAAATGTGTTTCCTAGGAATTTTGATGGTGTCCTTGTTGTTGCCTTCTAGACTGTTCCTGGTGCTTTCCCCAAGAAACCCAATTTCATTCTGATTTTAGGATCCTCTCTGTCCCCCGGTATCTGAAATTTTATCATAATATATCTGGGGTGGGGTTTCTTTTATTCATTGTGTTGGGCATTCCATGGACAATTTCCATCTGGAAACGCATGCTACTCAGTTTCTGGGCAATTTTTTTGTATTACTTTTTCAATAATTTGACCCTATACACTTTTTCTCTCTTCTTCTATAATTTCTACCTGTTGATTTTTTTAAATGTTAATTGGAAGTCTAATTTTCCAATATTTTTTCTTGAATTTTCTTCTAATTGCTTTTTGTTTTGTCTTCTATAGTGTTTCTTCATCTTTACTTTCCACTGAATTTTAAATTTTAGTAATCATGTCTGTTACTGCCAAGGGCTCGTCCTGCTTTGTGATGGCCTCTGTTTCCAAAGCAGGGAATCAATGCCTTCCCGCGTCGTCCCGAGGTTCCTGCGGGCGTCCCCTCGACCTCCTGGCATTCCATCTCCCACTCACATTGCTCTCATCCGCGCTCCCGTCTTCTGTTTATTATTTTGGTCTCAGTCTTTCATATTAAAGGTTTTCTTCAAATGTCAGGAAATATTTGGATAAGGAACTAAAAATTCAATTTTGTGGGAGTAGGTGGCCGGCTTTCCACAGGGTGACTGAAGAGTGAATTGCGTTTTCGTTGCTGAGCCTCTATATACCAGTATCTCTGTCTTTTCCTGGGCGCTGCCCAGTTTCCTTCCTGGCCTTCCCTGCATGCCTTCTCAGGAGTTGGGTGCTTGTCTGTGCAGATTCTAAGACTACAGGGGAAGGTACCAGCATGCCTCAGATCTGCAGACTTTCCCTCCGCTTCATCTCCCCCACTTTCAGCCACACCTTCACCCACTTTTTGCTATGCCCAGTTCAGTTTTGCAGTTCAATTCTGTTTTGCTTGGTTCTGCTCCTGTGGTTAAGTTTCTCTGAAGAATAAACTTCCATGTGGGGGAAGGAGGTGGAGCAAACACCTGTCTGGAAGGGTTGGGGAAAAGGACCTGGGAATCCAGATGAAGAGGACAATATTCTCTATCCATCCACCTGTTTGTAGTCCTGTGTCTTAACCCCGCTTCCCAGGGTCCTGGGGTCTAAATCATGCAGAACCTGCCTCCAAGGCCACTCAGTGCGCAACTTCCTCCGCTGGCTGTCAGTCACTGTCCTTCATCCCCCACCCGTTTGTCAAAATTCTGTTACCAGCCTTTGCCTATGGCTCCTTCTTTTGTTCTCTTGGTTCTTATCTTCCCACCTTGTAAATTCCCCTACTCGGTTTTAGAGACAGTTCAAGCATGAGAATGTGAAACCGTCCACATTTAACCCGAAGTCCTCTTGACTTTCTTTACATTGCCATTCTCAGGCCAGCCAATGGCAGATATTTCAGGCCTTTTTGTTCTTAACGAAGAAATCCAATCGTTATTCTATCTTAAAGGCTGCTGTTATTCAACGAAAGACCACTGCAACGTGCTTGCTACGTTGGCAGTTACGTCCACTCAGTAGGTAAAGAACTCAAACCTTGCAGGAAACCATTCCAATGTGCACCTCAGCAAAAGGGCAGATCATTACATTGGGAATTTTTAGGGTTTTGTGAGTGGTTAACAGCTCCAAGGTTAATCCCTAAATACCATTCTATAGGTCCAGTTCAGATGTGGAGGCGGGGAGGGGAACAGGAATACATTAATACTTGTTTTTTGTACCGAGACAGATAGCATTTGAGAATATGTGTGAAATACACTGAGCCTCTGAAACACAACTGTGTGTGGTGGTTGGCCAAGTTTGTTATGGATTGGTAATACATGTACATACTCTCCCCCTTCCCCCCACACACAGAATGCATACCTTCGCCCCAGGTCCTGAAAAGTAAAGGCTACCTGGGCACAAGCTGTGTTGGGTTCTCACTGCTTCTGAGAGGGAGGTTCCCATTAAAAGACAGGGCACTTATTATCCATCCTGGGATTGTCAGCTTTATCTCCGTGGCTAGCAACCTTGCCTATAGGCATCGCTCCTGATGGTTGCTCACCTGGACGGTGCCCTTGCCAACTTGGACCACATTTGCTTTCTTCACTCTGCTTCCTCTGCCAACAAGGATGCAGCTGCAATCAATAACAGGCTGCTTCCAATGTCTGCTGCTGTTCAGGCTTTCCCAACCTTGAGGCGCTTCAAAAACCAGCCCAGGCAGAAAACATAGAGCCCTTACTGGAGGATAAAGCCCTTGTGTTCTTTAACCATCAGAGACCCCTGCCTCTCTGATTCTCCCTCTGGCTTCATTCCAGAGTAACAGGCACACCTGGAGCCAAGGGCAACCGGGCACCGGAGTCAGAGAAATGCACCCCAGAGCCCACGTCTGCCGATGGGATGTCCTCAGAAATCACCTGGGCCGTCAGATTCCCGTTGTGATGAACCCTGTCTATTTATGGCAATGAACATTCTTTCCTCTTTTAAAAAGAAACCGGAAGAGTAATTTTTATTTGCAGTTATCAACATGGGAGACAACGGGCATGGTCTATTGGTGAAATTGAGAGCAGCTTTCAATTGAACTCCAAGAACTGAGACAGAACCTTCTGGAAGCAGTGAGGTGGGGAAGAAAGAGAGGAGCCTTGTCACCCACTCAAATGGCCAAAATCAGGTGCGCTTTTGCAGAACAACCATCATAAAAAGTTTCACTGATAATGTTTTTTTCTCTGATATGACTGGATATTTGGGTCTCATATCCACATCTCCAATCTTGGTGAAAGATGTCTTTTTTTTTTAATAAGAGTTTCAGTTGCAGGCCATTCAAATGAGGATGACATGTTATTATACCTTCACATTACCAATTCAGGCTCCGTCAACAACAGCTTGATGAGGCATCTGATTTTGCATACAGAACGCCGCACACTGAACACTGTTCCTTGGACAAACAGAGGAATCTGTTCTTTTGTTTATCAACATCAGGTCATTCTGAGGGGCAATACCAAGGGCTCCATTTTAAACAGTGTTCAGTAGCTCCTGAGACTGGCCTGGAAATTAACTGGTCAATTAGACATGCAGCCTGGATGGACATCTAATTGACAATGAATACATTTTTGATACTATCTCTGCTTCCGAGATTATCTACAAATTGCTTTATGCAGCGGATGGCTCCAAATTGTTATATGGACATCTGTTTTCATTGGCTGCAAATATGCTATTTACAATGACAATCTTATCATTAACTGAAATCACGGCTTCACCCACCTGATTATTCAGTAAATGTCTAACATTCTCATAAATATGTGTGGGGGGAGGGGTATTCCTGGGGTGAGGGATTTCTTTTGAAATATGTCCTTCTATTCATTCACCCAAAGGAATGTAGCTGCCTTAGCTGTACATATGTACACATTTCCTAAATAGCTCATTTAAAACTGACCCTGGAGTAGCAATGAAGGATTCCTCTCCTCATCTGCATACCTAGGCTCTGAGAGTATTCAACTTATTCCAGAAGCTCTCGTATGTTTGTTTAACAATCAAAAGAGATCCCTGAGAAAATCGCCAGATAAACCCATATTAGTGGACATTCTACAAAATATCTAATCAGTTCTCCTCAAAACTGTCAGGGTCTTCAAACACAAGGAAAGCCTGAGAAACTCTCAAAATCTAGAAAGGCATAAGGAGTTGATAAATAAATGGAACGTGATATTCTGGATGGGATCCCGAGACAGAAAAAGGACGTTTGGCAAAAGCTAAAGAAACACAGTAAGTTATGACAATTCAGCGAAAACGATGTAGCAGTATTGGTTCCTTAGTTGTAACAAATGTATCATACCAGTATGATGTTAACAGGGACAACTGGGTTGAGGGTGTATGGGAAGTCTCTGCACCGTCTTTGCAACTTTTCTTTGAATCCAAAACTATTCTAAAATTTAAAAAATATTTGAAAAATAAACAAAAAGAGAACTTATCAAGTTGGATTTCCTAATTCGTGGGTGAGCGAGCCGCTGACTTTTGGGGGGAAACAGCGAGTCTCTAATTTCCTGTCTGTGCTGTGGCTGCCAGGGCAGACCTGGCCTGAAACCACGTCGGCCACATTACTTGGTTTCCCTGAAGCTCTGCCCTTACCTGTAAAATGGGAGCAATGACGTCTACCTCACAGACACCTCGGGAGAGTCTACTGAGGCCCGGTTTAAAAACGCCGCCACCATGCCTGCAAATAGAAAGTGTTCGCAGAAACACGAGCTGCTGTTACAAATGATAATAATAAAAGAAGCCTGTGTTTCCCTATTGTGCAGCCACAGGTTTCCAGGTGAGGAACTTAAAGAATAGTGCTCAGTTCTCTTGCCAGCAGAGCTTCAGGCTGACAAGAAGCAGTTGGAGGGATGCGTATAGGAGGCATGTGCTGTGGGAGTGAGGGCGGCGGGAGGGATCTCTGCAAAACCGGGGAGCTCTTGGAATGCAGAAGTTCTGCTAGCCTGAAGTGGCTTAGGAGCCGCATGTAGATTAGTCGCGGATTATTACTTGACTTAAATTCACTGACACATGTTAACGGCGGATCAGGGTGTTCAGCGCAGAGGCAGAGTGAAGAAGTGAGTAAACAACCCTGCCTTTGTCTGTTCTTCTTCAAGCATCCTCCGGTGTCGCGGTCTAAGTCACCATGTCGCAGCCGTCAGCAGGCCTGTAACAACAACGGGTCATCGATTTTCACATTTCAGTTTGATGTTTGCCTGGGGGGTTGTGATTTGAAAATCTATTCTACTTAGAAGGAAGCTACAAATGACGGTCAAACCTAACAAATCTTGAAGTCTAACTACCCGGACAACGACAGCCTCTGAAATGGATGGCCTGGTGGTCAAGGGCATGTTGTGTTCTCTTTTCAAAGCCCCGAGAAACATCAACTCTTTTAACAGGAGAGCGGGCATGTCCTCCATTTTTCTAATCCGTGGATGAACACACATTCTTCTTGAAACCCTTTGCCGGCCTCCTCTAAGAACCCCGTGTAGCTATTCCACGGTGATTACTTGTTTGGGTTAGGCGCATCTGCATAGTCTGCTGTATCAATAACATACGAAAATCAGTTGCTAGAATCAATATTTCAAAGAGTAGGTCAAAGCCAGTGGGCATCTAACAATCTACATCCCCTCACTTTTCTATTGCTAACTAGTGGCGAGGCTGAGTAGTCAGCCACTTCAAGACAGTGTTGTCAGCTGGGCCCACCAACCCTGGTTGGCAATACCATCTACTTATTCATCTTTACTTCACTTCATCTCTGTAAAAGCATCACAAGAATATAAGTGACCTTTACAGATAGGCTAGGGAGAAACTGGTATGTTTCCTAGCTGGGAAAAATTATATGAAAAATCAACCCAAAAAATGGTGCAAAGCAGTACTATTCTGAGTGAATTAAAAGGCAGACAGTTCTGTAAGAACACAAAGCACAGGAGAGGTAAAAGAGGGAGTCATCAATTAAGGAGAGCCAGATGACGAACGTGAGAACCTATTTTTACTAAGCACCCATTGGAACAAAACCCACCATCTCATAGAGAGACCCCCATGTCCCAACCGGTGTCCAATTATTTTAAGTCATTATCCATCCAACAAAGTTCCATTACAGTAAAGGAGCCTATGACACTTGTGAGGGGTTTCATCCCAGACTGCAAAGGAAAAAGAGGAATTGGTTTATAAAAAGGAGATTTTCAAACATGTTTCAGGAACATACCTATTACAGGAGGTGAAACGCACCTCCTGGAGTTGCTGCTTTGAAGGGGTGACCCACCCTTTCCCTTAGGCTTCCCGGTCACCGTCTGCCCTTGCTTTGGGAAAGGAAGCAGATGGGGGCGGGTGGGGGGGAAGCCGTAACAGCCAGGTTCTCCTCCGTTCATCCCAGCCACACAGCCCGCTGCAGCCTGGGCCCTGCGGCAATGTCCCCACCTCTCTGTACCTCAGTCCGTTCCTCCTTAAGATGGACATCATACAGTGTAACCAATCGGTTGTGGGAAGGATTACATGTGTTAAAGTATGCAAAGCCATTCGATAAGCATTTATAATCATTATTATTATCATTACTGGCTAAACTGGAGACAATAATTAGTTTTCCCCAGAGAGTTCTAGCCTTATCATGAAGACAGAAATAAAAAGGGTCTTTCAGATAGCGCAACACTGGGGCAAGGGAGGGCTCTCCTCCAATGTCTCAGCCTTGCTGGGCAGCAGCAGGGGTTATCTGCGCTCAGCCTGGCTACGCAGCCTTCCTCAATCCCCTGCACAAAGCCACAGATCCAAGGAAACACACACCATGGAATTTAACTCCAGTGAGGTGCCCATGCGAAAAGACCGAGGCTTCGCCTGTCTCGCCCACTGTGTGTCACCTGATAAATATAAGCCCTGAGCTACTGGTGGCCATTTTACTCCCATGAAGGGAGAACCTGCTTGAGAATGAAGCCAAACCAGAGGTTAAAAGAGCCAAGAGAAGAAAAGTAGGTCCCCGAGGACATTTTAGCACCTGGATACAGCAGTGCCTGAAGGAAGCCTACTGTTGTGCTTTTTAGTTACAAGTGCCAATAAAATAAATCTCTTTCTCCCCTTCTTGTTGGTGGTATTGTTCTTTTAAAGGAGTCTGTACAGGGTTTCTGTAACCTGTGACGCAGAGCCCTGAACTTGACTGCCTGTGCTCGGGTCCACTCAGACACTAAGGATTAGACTGAACTGAAAAGCAGGGTGGCGTAAACAGTCCCAGGGCAAACCTGGTAGGATGGAGAGGGGCCAGGTGAGGGTCCTCGGAGCACTGCTGTAGAGGGAGTCGTGACATCCCACCTCCCTCTGGCCTCCATAGGAGCCACGAGAAGAGGGGAAGCTCATTGCTCCCTACGGTTTCTGTCACAGAGTCCTTGCGACCAGAATGCTTTCTAGATAATCCAGATCTACTCCCAATTTTTACAAAGAAGGACCCAGAACAGCCTGGCCCAACTTCGCCTGGCCAGACAGGCTTTGCACCACACAATTTTCATTCCAACCCCTGCAGCGCTGACATATTTGGGAGCCCCTAGGTCTATTTCAAAATAACACCTTTTTTAAAAAAATTTTATTTATTTATTTTTGTCTTTTAAAACTAAGGTTCTGCCCTGGATACTGTGGCTCAGTTGGTTGGGGTGTCCTGCTTCAACCAAAGGGTTGCAGGTGCAGTTCCTGGGCAGGCCACACATCTGGGCTGGAGGTTTGCTCTCTGGTCTGGGTGCATATGGGAGGCAACCAATCAATGCTTCTCTCTCACATCGATGTTTCTCTCTCTTCTTTCTCTCCTTTCCACTCTAAAAAACAATGAAAAATGTCCTTACATGAGGATTTAAAAAAAAAAATCAACTAAGGTTCTCCTTTTGAACTGGCCTCAGTCACTTCCACTTTAATGGGAGGACCCCCGTCGGTGACAATCGCTAAAGCTAAGGATGACATCTTGTTTGTATTTTAATTCCTGTTTGGCAGAGTACCAGGAAGCAAGCAACAGCCTCCTTTCATCAATTCCTGCAGTGGCAAGGCAGGCATATTTCATATTCTGATTGGGTCCTCAGGGCTGAATTTGCAAAGAATGCATCCTAAGCTATGAAGCCAAAAGATGAACCTATTTCCAAAAGGACCATGTTAAGTAGTTAGTTCAGTGACAAGGAAATTGAAAGGTGTGAAATCACTGGTTGAGGAATGGAGGACCTGCAGATCAGAGCTCTTCTTCCTCATACACTGAGCTATCACAATTCTACCCACAGCCACTGAGAACAGTCACCCAGACCACGTGCACCTGGAGGTGCACAAAAAAAGATGCCCATATGGCTCTGCCTGGGTGGCTCAGTCGGTTGGAGCATTGTCCCATGCAGCAATAGGTTGCAGGTTCGATCCCCAGTCAGGGCACATACCTGGGTTGCAGGTTGAATCCCCATCTGGGGCATGTATGGGAGCCAACTGATCAATGTCTCTCTCTTACATCGATGTTCTCTCTCTCTCTCTCTCTCTCTCTCTCTTTCTCCCCCTTCCCCTCTCTCTAAAATGAATAAACATATCCTTGGGTGAGAATCAAAATTTAAAAAAAACTTAAGATGTCCATATGGCATCTGTCTCAATAGCAGAGTCTCTAAGTGGGCGCTGAAGTTGCATACCCTGTAACTGTCATCACACGGAATTTCAGAGGAAAGTGAGCGGTAGTTAAACAACTTCTGCAAGAGGATGAGAATTAGGTTTGCTTCCATCCTGACAATGTAAAAACACTGTAAATGTCTTCTCTTTCTCGTGATCAAATCTTCCTGACTCCACACGTATTGTAATTAACTGTGTTAATTATGATTCAATTAACAAAAGAAACCTGATGTCCTGTCATCCTAAGGAAAGGCAGCACCTCTTCCAAATCAGCTTCTGAAGGACCTTGAGTGCCTTTGAGTTTTCATTCCTGGATGCACCCCAATCAAGAGTCATGTTTAATGCTCACATCTCTCCCACGGAAATCATCCACATTTACACTTCCCACGAGTATTCTCCAAAACGTTCTACAGAAAACTAGTCTTACAGATATCCTTGGAGAAAAAGGGCGTCCCATGATCAAATAACCTTGGGAAACAATGCATGCTATGTTCTCCCCTCCGAGACTCGCCATGCCTGGCATAGCATGCTACTGGCTCGAACAAGTCTTACAGGACAATGGCAACAACCCCCCAAAATTGTTTAACCCTGAGTTTCATGCGGTGTTTCAAAAATCAATTCATCAATCGATCCTTTTCTACATGGACCTCTATTAAGACTCCACAAAGATAATGGTCTGGAGACCCAGGTTTTGATCTGGCTTCAGAGACAGATGCTAATGCTTTCTTTATAACCAGAGCCGCAGAGAAACAATTCAAAGTGTATTACTGGCATGTCAGTATTTATGCTTAAGGCAAGGCTACACAGGTTTAATTAAGACCCTGGGCTTTATTCCGACGTGTTTCAGGATTGAACATGACGGGTCATCATGGTTTCTTGGTCTGAACTACAAGAACTTTTGTAAGATATTTTAACTGCATATTTTGATTTACTAGACAATACTGTGTTCAAAAGTAGTCCTGGAAATACAAACAGTAATGCAGTTCACAGAAGTCCTTATCATTGATGTTCTATTTTGCCGAGGCAGGATCTGTGGTGGGCTTCTCTAGAGATTAAGTCTAACGCGCTCCCCACACTCCAGACCACCCACAGCCCCGTCCTTATCCTCCAGCCCCACCACGCCGTGGTTTGGGCTGCAAGGGAAAAATAATGAGGCAACGGGCTAAAGATGGAAAGGCAAGAAAACAACGGCACTAGAAGAGAAGTGGGAACAACTCGGGAGTAGGTAGCTGGAATTAAAGTGATAGGTCACTAAATTAAATGACTTGATTAATTAAAGGGGCCAATCATTACCTCAGAGGGGAAAGAACTGCATTTCAATTCTTACAAAAATATGAACATTTGATACTAAAAACTTAAAGTGTTATCATAAATATAATATATTCAGTATATCATTCCTTATTTTATTTTTAAAAAACTTTTGTTTTTAAAAGATGCCCATGTCATTTGGGTGTGGATGGTCACTGGGAACACAATGCTTACTCAGTGAGTCGACTGCCCCATATTACAAAGGAAGCCCCCAGAGAGGGGGAGGGGCAGCCTCCCAGCTCCTTCTTCCAACCCAATATACTCGAGTCTGTGGCTACGTGCAAAAAAGGCACCCATGTGGTTTTAAAGCACGTCCTTATTTACAAGTATGTGAAATGTCATTCGGCGCGTATTCGTTTTAACATGTCCTCCCTCTCTCCTGTTTCTCACTCCCCACCCCAAGCTGTTAAATGATTATGTATTTCTGCAAGAAAAAAGAGATTAATGTCTGCAGACTACCTTAAATGTCTCAGGGCATTTTATATAACAGCAAAAAACACCACATAAAGCAGAGGAAATTCAATCTACTTGTTGTTTAGTCAACATGTGTCAAACAGCCAAACACCTAGTTTGATTGATTTTCTAAATTGTGCTGACTGAGTGGACTGGCGGTTTTTAATCCTGCTCTTTCCCAAATGTACTTTGTGTTCAGCATCAGACTCTGTTTTCATGGATTATTAGGGTGTGCACGTTGGGAAATATTTCCCACTCTGAAATACGTCACACCGCTGAGTCAAGAGGTGTCGGTCTGTGTATCTGCTAGATGTTTTGCATGGAGTGTGTCCATGTGGCACATGGAAAGGACAAAGGTCAAACAGAAGTGGCCTGGACCTTAATTAAGAACTACAGAAGAGAAATGACTCTATGTGCAGCTATCATAAACAACAGAAGTTCTGGGTCATCAGAGGGCTCCAAGGACATGTGGCATGTCCCTTGAGCTGAGAAGCACAGAAAGGATTTGAACAAATTGAGAAGGTGTAAGCAAAGTCACAGACATGGCAGCATCGTGGTCTGTTTGGCTGGAGGTCAGTGTTGAGGCTGAGGGCAGGCGCTATGTTTGGAAAGACGTGGGGGCCAGCTCAGGTGGTGCCGGGTGTTTGGCTGTGGAGGCTGAACCTTCTTAGGCGCACACGGAGGATTTTGATTGCACGTGGCGGCCTCGGTGGGAACAGCAGCAAAGAGCAGGGCCTCCAACCCCAGGGTCACTACCTGCTGGGCAGATGAATTAATGTCTCTAAGTTTAAGTTACTTCACCTGAAAAATGAAGAAAACCTTTGCTCCTTTCTCCCAGGGCTGATGTGAGAGTGAGCTGAGTTTATTCATTTATGCACAGGTTTTTATTGAGCACCTACTGTATGCCAGAGACTCTTCCAAGTGCTGTTAATAAAGCTGCGAGAAAAAGGACAAACTCCATCCTTCGGGGGCTTACATTCTAACAGGGAAACAGATAGTACGCCCGATAAATTAAGTATATAGAGAATGTTAAGTGCTATGAAGAAAAAATAAATCAGGAAAGGAAGAGCTAAAGTCAGGTTGGTAGACTATCCAGAGAAGACCTCACTGAGAAGATGACTGTTGAGTAAAGACCAGAAGAAAATGGGTATGTAACGAGAGATAATGGTGTCAAATCTTCTAGGCGAGTGGAGGAAGCAAATGCAAAGGCCCTGAGGCAGAAGTGTACTTGGGGTATTTGAGGAAAAAAGCAAGGCGGTCCATGTGGCTGAAACAGAGTAAGAGATGCATTCACTTAGATTACAGTGGGGTGAGTGGTGGGGCAGCCGGGGGGACCCTGTAGGGCCCTTCACATTCATATTAATGACTTTGGCTTTTATTTTGAGTAATATAGGAAGCTATGAAGAGTTTCAAAAGGGGGTGGCATGATCTTATATTTCAACAGGATCTTTCAGGTGGACAGACAGTGCATGCTTGAGATAGAGCATGGCCTCAATAAATTTTAGCTCTTATTATTTTTCTTAATATTGACAGTATAGGTCTGGAGAGTACCAGGATCTGCCAGATACCAGAGTCTGTTCGAATCCTTTTCCCAGTCTTGTTTTATGAGAAATGGAATCAGACAGATCTGGCAGCTGGCTGTGCCTTCCTTGGTAACAGAAGCTTCTAGATGTGCAGGGTGAGGTGCTCACACATATAAATACCAAGCTATTGTCAAGCTGCCATGTGTACTCCCAGTTAGCATGTGTAGGCAGAAATTGGCCAGGAAAACACTTTTCTGGAAGTTCCAGAAGCTCTTGGATGCTGTGCCAGGCTGTTCCCGAGCCAGCTCACTGCCTGCCATCACCACGCCGCCCCACAGCACTGCCAGCCCCACAGTTACCGAGGGCTGGGGGGTGCAGCCGCCAGTGTGTTCTGTCTGCTCCTGGTAGCCTCTATTTATCCCTCCCTAGTCTCAGAAACTAATGATCACATAGTGAGTTAAAAATAATAACTCTGTACTAGGTGAGGGTGCACCGCATCCACCAAGTGAGTCACTTCCATACACATCCAGTGGAAGTATAAACTGGTGAATCTTCTCTGAAAGGTAATTTGGGTAGCAGGTAACATAAGCCTTTACAAAATGTACACCCCTTTCCCCAGCAATCCCACATACAGACGAAAATGCCATGAAGTGATCTAGGCATGTAAAAAAAATAAAATATCTCCTCTGGTTCTTCAGCGCTTCAAATGTAACGGCTGGATGTGGTGTTTTTCAAAGAGGTTTCAGATGCTTGCTCGTCACGATTACAGGATTCAGTGCAAAGGAGTCCACCAGCCAATGAGTGGAGAGAGCAGGAAATAGAAATGACTCTGGGAAGGGGTCACCAGAGAAGAGGTCACGGGCAAGAAGGACCTAAGCGGGGCCTTGCAGAACACGCACATGGCCTCTGACCACAGCCATTCCTTCACTTGCTCACACGGCCCCTCGCCTGCATTTTCCAGGCAAGCCCTGTATCTTCCTTCTCCTCTTTCCACAATCACAGTTGCTGGGTCCCGTGGGAAGCCAGGTTTCAGGGAATGAGTGACAAGCCTTTTCCCCCGGTGGGTAATTTCCAAAACGCACCGTATACAGCACTGAGAGGTGTAAAGGATAGAGATAGATGCTCCTGGAAAATATTCCATGATCAATTACTAGGGGTGATGGGGTTGAAGTTATACAAGCATCCTGGCTGCAGAACTTCTCAGAAATTTTATTATGCATCGGAAAACTCCAAAGGTGAAGCATTGAGGGCAGAAGAGTGTTCCAGACTCATTTGACTACAGAATTTTTCTTTCCTTTTTTTTTTTTTTTTTTGCATCTATAAACGTTCTGCAAATTACGTGTCCTGAGGAATGCAATGTTGGAAACTTCTAGATTGGCCAGAATACTGGACTTTGCCAAAACAGAAAAAACAAATCTCTCCAGAGCAGCCTCTGTTGCCATGATTTAAGAAATGTGACTTCTAATTGGTGCCCTTCTCAACAGCTCTGGCTGATGAAGAACCCAAACTTACCAAGAACTGTGAAGGGACAAGGAACCAACAGCTGTAAAGAGCCATTACACTCCAGATCTTAAGCCCCTTCTATAAACAACGCATGTGCCAACTGCCAGAGATTTACGTGTTTAGATGACAGGACTTCTGCGCTAGCTGTCAGTCACCAGAAGCCTGGAGTATTCACAAGAGGGTTTTAAAAAAGACGCCCAGGCAGATGTGCATCTGGAACAAAATCCCACACTCCGTTCTCACCCTGAACGCCGTCTGGAGGCAAAGGGCCACGTAGCTAACAGAGCTGTAGGGCCACCTTGTATTGTCAACAGTAAATATGTCAGTCACAATCAGAGCGCCTGACAGACTGAATGCACATTTGCATCAAAGCCAAAATTGCTGCCTGCAGCTGCCTTTGGAGGGGTTTCTGCCGCAGCACCCATCAGGAGAAGACTCTCCCGATCACACAGTCACTTGCTCCTGATTTACCATCATGGGGGCCAGGGTGCTTGACAGCCACGGCACTGAGGACTTGGGTTCTGTTTCCCACGTCACGGCATCGCACGGCAGGACACTGCACCCCGAGGAAATGACAAAGTGAGACTAATGTAAGCTGGCCAACCTGCCCCCTCCCCAATTTTGAATGAGCAAAGCTTTGCAGACAGGTGTTTGCCTGCCACTGGCACGCTCTCAGGTTTCTGCACAAGTAGGGCCCGTGACCTGTGCTGACTAGCCACGGCTGACTGAGAAGATCTGCATTTATAGCTGGAGCAACAGCAGTCGTTCAAGTAAAAAAAATTAAACTACCATAAGAAAGTAAGCCCAGTGACACTATAAGTTACATAATAAGGCTCAACACATTGTTAGCCATTTTATAATTCAGTTGTTCTCTTTTATTTGGCCTAGGTCAATATGGAGAATTTGTATATTTTTCCTATTTGAAAGAATGGAAAGTCAGGACACTGGATACTTTCTGCAAAGCTGAGGAATTCTATTTCTGAGCCAAGAGTCAAATGAAGGATGCTTACTTACATTTTTCCTTTCAAATATGTTCTCTACCTCTCTGCTTCTCCCTCTTCAAAAAAATATGAATCTCATATGTTTATGAATATGTCCAAATTCATCAAATTATATACATTAAATATGTGCAGTTTTGTATAGCAATATAAAATTAGATAAAATAAAATTACTCAACTCATAAAAAATGTGATTCTGTTATTTAAAAACTGACTCAACACTGATAAAAAAATAAACAACTATACCTGTATATCCCTTGCTGTGTCCAAAATGCATTTGTAATCCATAAGGAAGTGAGTAGGAACAGATTACACATATGGAGGGTTTCAGGCTAGGGCTTCATCCAACCTAATTGGATCCTTTGATTCTTGTCAACCTTTTGCAGGGAGTCATTTTAAGGACTTTCACGGGCCTCTCAGATAAAGTGTTTACCTTGAGGGACCGCAGGACACCAAGGCCTTTGTGCCAAGCAGGACCTCAGAGAAGGCTGGAAAATATGTGCTGCACCGTGGGGTCCAGGCCTGCTCACAAAGCAGACCGGAGGAAGAAGAGGCACGTGGGACCAAAGCTGGGAGGCTGACCCAAATCACGGAAGGTCACGCATCGGGTGTGTGGTGGCTGGAGAGGAGGGAGGCTCAGGGAAGGCAGTGACAGAAGAGGGCAAGAAGAACACAGACAAAAGGAAAGTGAACATCTGGGGACAGCTGACGGGAGCACTTAGAGCCAAGCCTTAGCAGTGGGTGAATCTAGAGGGAGGTGAGAAGTGTCCTGTAACACACGTGTGGAGCAAAGAGGAAAGAAAAGCAGCTCAAGATCAGGAGGTCACTGGAACCGACCAAGACCCTGACCTCGGGAGGCGGGACTGGCAGCCCAACCGGGACTACTCCGTGGTTCTGTGCTTGTAAGGGTCACAATGCTTCATTTAACTGTTTAGTGATTTGGCTGATGTTTTATTTATAGGGCATAATCAATTATTTACAAAGGAGTAACTTTCATTTGAAAGTAGGTTTTTTAGTTCCTTTTGGAAATTTCCAGTTTAAGGGACTGAAATCGGGCAGGTGAGCATGGGCCCTACCCACGTGTGGAGGCTGGAATGTCGCCCAAACGGAGGCCCACGGCCCCCCCCCCCCAGCACCTCCGCTTCTCCAGTGGGCTGGACCACGCCCCTGAAACAGGGGCACACCTTCATGTCCAGCGTTCTTCGGTCTCCCAGGAAGGTCAGCTGTTTTCTCTCCATGTTGAGGACCCTGAGGCCAGCAAAGGTTAATTAAAGACTTTAAGGACATAGGAGATGCTGAGAAAGCCAAACCAGAACCCAGAGATCTCAATCCTTTTGTAAAAAGCCAATATTTGAACCAGTATAAAATTTAACAGCCCACATCACGTGGACTTTGGAATTGGGAAAGGAAAAAATACCGGAGAATACCAGTGGCTGCAGCTGTAATAATACCTTTGGGCCTGGCATCTTCTCCGCACCAGCGCCGCTGGAGAGTCTGTCGGTAACGGGAAAGCTTACACAAGCATGATAGGATACTAACAGCAACAGCTACCATTTAATGAGAACCGATTTCAGGCCAGGCATTATTCTAAGCACTTGATCTAAAATAATTTAATATTCACAACAATGCTATGAAGTAGATATTATTATCATCTCCATTTTACAGATGAAGGCACCGAGGCATAGACAGGTCACCTCACGTACCTGAGGTCACACAGCAGTGAAGGTCAGGGTCAGGTCTAGCACCCATACAGTCTGCATGCAGAGCCCGTGGCCTTCACGATTGTGCTCTGCTGTGTCTCTACGGGGACTACTGCATCCTCAGGCAAGGCCTGTAAACTATACTGAATTTATTCCTTTCACACTCCTAATTCAAGCCTCTAGATCAGAACTTTTGCATTCATAGATTCGTGGGCCACTTGCGCTGTGTAACCAAGACTCATCTAAGTTTGAAAAAAAAAAATTAGCCTGGCTGGCGTAGCTCAGTGGATTGAGCATGGGCTGGGAACCAGAGGGTCCCGGTTCGATTCCCAGTCAGGGCACATGCCTGGGTTGGGGGCCAGGTCCCCAGTGAGGACCATGTGAGAGGCAACTATACCTTGCTGTTTCTCTCCCTCTCTTTCTCCCTCCCTTCCCCTCTCTCTAAAAATAAATAAATAAAATCTTTAAAAACAAAAAAACAAAACAAAAAAAAATCAAAGAGACCCTGAGCTTCTGGAAGACAAGGCCCTTGTTCTATTTGTCTTTGTGTTCTTGTAGCTTAAGTAAATGTCTGGCATAAAGCAGTTGCTCATTCTGCATTTGGTAAATGGATGCAGGAGCAACTGGTGAAATCTGGCTTGCACCATCAATACTCATCTGTACAGGAAGAGCCCAGATTCTGCACGGAGCACAGTAAATGACTGTCTACTTATCTGTCTCTTCCACTGGGCTCTCAGGCTCTATGAGCAGGGATGCTGTGTGTTATTTTTCTTTTTTATCCCAAGTGGAAGGCAAAGTGCGTTGAGACATAGCTGTGCTCCATAACTTTTTGGTGAATAGGTGAAATTGATTTGTAGAACCTCACGCCTCCCTGCAGAGAAATCTAGATTTAACACCACTAGCCATCTAATGAGTGCTGGTTGTGTCTTCTCACTCCACTGTGATCGGCACCTGACAGTAAGGTGGGATTTGTTGAATCGAGTCAACCAGCCCTCACTGAAACTACAAGGGCAGAGTTTTCTAAGCACTGAGCAGCGTAAGTGACTGAGGAAGGGCGAGCAACAACAGATGCTGGAGTGGGGAACTCCATGTGGGAAGAGAGGGGGTTTTGACACTAACGGAGCCACCAAGTGCTCTTCTCAGGGAAATCCCTGCCCTGAACAAAGGCATGTAGCTCAGAATGTTCACTGCATGTGCTGAGTCGATGTGAGAATTACCATTGAAAAGAAGTGGTGGGCTCCACCTATGTCTATGGCTATGGCTATGAAAATCAGGCAGATGTGGTGGGCGACTGGGAGCCTTGGTTGACAAGGGGAGTGATGGAGGGAGGTGGCAGGATTTCAGGAACAGTGTACAGGGAGTTTACAGACAGAGTAGGGATTCAAGTAGGGACCCTTGTATATGACATTCTGGAATAGGATGGGATCTTCCTAACTGGTGGGATGTCTGGCAGCACAGCTAAGTAAAAAGAAGGTAATTTTGAACAAAGAAGGATCCTCTCAGAGCTACCAGTCATGCCTTCCTACTAATGATGTCAACCCGAACATATGTGAGATCCTAGAAGAGATGTGCCAGTTTCTCAAAAAGACACAAAGTGCTCCCTGAGCGATCAGAGATTTTCAGGTGTTCATTTTCCTCGGGGAGCTCTGGCTCTGCCTCTTCCCACAGGTTCCATGGCTACAGAATTAAACACAGATTATCCTAAGTGTACGATTAAGGGCAATGATCATCATTCCAAGAAAAATGGTTCCATGATCAACTAAGGTTAGGAAACTGAGCTGCAGTGGGAAGAGCTCTGGATTAAAGAATCAGGTAAATGTACGTTCGAGTCCGTGCTTTGCTACTTCTTGGCCATATGACCTGGAAAAGCCACCTTATCTCTTAATTATCAGTGCTTTGACATCTGAAATACATAACCATCAATCGTTAATAAAATAAGATAAAGTACATGAATGCTTTGGAAATATATAATGAAGTAAAAGCCCATAAAAATGTAGTGAGAATCCATCGGGAAATTTTTAAAATATTTATCCATTGTATGGACCTAACTGTGTCCCCTACCCAAAAAATTTATAGGTTGAAGCCCCAACCACCAATTTCACTGTATTTGGAGACAGGGCTTTTGGAGGTAATTAAGGTTAAGTGAGGTCATAAGAGTGCAGTCCTAATCTGATGGTGGCCTGACAAGAAGAGAGACAGACACCTACCTCTCCCCTCCCCATTCTCTCACCACCCACATGCACTGAGGAAAGACTCCATGAGGTCACAGCAGAAGGAGGGTCCTTACCAGACCCAGCCACTCGGGCACCCTGATTTGGACTTCCAGACCCCAAAACTGTGAGATAATAAACATCTGTTGTTAAGCCACCCAATATTTTATGTCAGCCTGAGTGGCCTTAGACATCCATATATGTTAATATCGTTACCCATGCTTCTATTTATACTTTTACTGTTGATGTAAGGCATTTAGAAATGAAAGCTAGCATAAACATGCAAAGGAAATTACCACTGTCATAAAATTCTCTTTGGGAGCAAAACCGCATTTTGGAGACTTGGAAAGGAAGAGAAAATGCACAGGAATTTTTTTAAGAGAAGAAGAGAAGGCCTTCAGTGACACAGGTGACCCTTGTACAGAATTCAGTACAGAATTCAGTGTGAGATTTCCGAGATGCGAAGGAAGCACGTGCCGTCAGGGAGCAGCGCGCCTGTGAGGCTGCAAGTTTAGGGAGCGATCTTTTTATGTGGGTGTCAGTTCAAGAAAAATTAGAATGGATATGCTTCATATTTTCTAATTTGAAATAAAAACAACTTCATTGAGACTCCTGTTAAAACAGTATATTCCTACATCTAGGATGAGCTGTTTTACTAGGTAGAGAATTTTAAGTGAGGGTATTGGTCAGCCTAGTTAACTCATTCTTTGAGAATCAGTCTCAGAGCTCAGAAACCATTATATTACCTCACCGAATTCCACATTAAGTTCTGAGTATATATTGTTTTTCCTGTTTTATTGCCGAAGATACACTGGCTCAGAAAGCTCAAGTACATTGCCAAAACCCAAGTCTCTGCTGAGCAGTTTAGCTCCATCGGAACCCAGACCTCCGACAGCAGAGACCTACCTGGCACAGCCAGGCAGTTCCAAGACCAGGGCACTTCCTGCCCAGTGCCAGTTGTCCACGCCTAACCCTCTGCGCCTGGCATGCCATTCCTTGTGGTTCACTCCATGAGAAGGCGCAGTGGCACTCGATGAACTTCACCTTTACCTGTCATTTTCACCCCATGGGAAATAATAAGCTGATTTCCTAAACACTGCTGCAAAGCAGATTTGAAAAGTAGAAAATAACTGAAGGATGGATTGAAGATGGGTGAGAGGGTACTAAAGATAAGCTCTGCCTGCGTCAGAGGGTGGCCAGTCCTCACATTCGGTTCAGGAAGGACAGACGGACACAGGTACTGGCTCCTCTCGTGGAGAGCTAGTCTGACTGTGACTGGCTGTTCACAAACCACCTGGCAACAAATTAGCCTTGTACCTGGAACTTCTATGCACCATTGAGTACAGTTGCAAAAATGGCTCCAATTCTCCATCTCTTCCTGAATCCGTGCCCTTCACATGGCATTCTGAAGCTCTTCCTGTCCCCTTGAGCCTGGGTTACCCTTCCAGTTTGCTTCAGCCAAGAGAATGCAGAGACAGGGAAGGCCTGCAGCTCAATCCCATGCCTCCACAGGCCTGGATTGCTTCCCTTCGCTCTCCTAGACCTCACCTCACCTGGCAAACCTCCCTGGTTTAGTCTACCAGAGGGTGAGAGGCCAGCAGAGCAAAGCCACAGCCATCCCAGACATCCAGCCCCCAGACCCTGCTGGCTGACCACACACCCATGAGTGAAGCCAACTTAGGGCAGCCAAGCTTGACCCCACTAGCAACACCACCTCACCACACCTAGACGCAGGAGCACAACGGGATGTTTGCTAATACAGGGCACCGATGTTTGCGGTTGTTTGATGCAGCCTTATTGTGGCACTAGAGAACTGACAGTGCAGGAATTGTCATCTGCTCCCTATGCTGGGGATCGCAGTCGCTCTGCCCCAACGCAGTGGTCGAGGCTTCCTCTGCGTTCTGCTGGATTCCTGCCTGGCGAGAGCCAGCAGCGCCCCTCCTGTAGCAAGACAGTGTACAATACAGCCCACAAATCTCTCGCCGGCTGCTCTCGGGCCGGGCTGGAAGCAGGCTGCTGGCATCATCCTTCAACCTGAAGGAAGTTCAATCGAACACTAGCTCCTGCGCCCGACTACTTCCCACCCAACCCCCCGCAAGAGTAAGAGCTGACTAGGGAACTTCGGTGCCGGGTTTCCAGTTTCACAGGGCAGAGCCACCCTATCTCCACATGCAGATGTCAGTGATGAGCATGTATAGGTGGGGGCAGCCATCTCTCAGCAGAGCCCGGATTGTGATACTCCCCGCTGTCAGTAGATGTCATGTAACTCCATCGTTTCTCTGACCCTGATAGATTTTTTTTTGTAAAAATATGGCTTCAAATAGACTATTGATCTTTCTAAATTCCTTTTTCAAAGGCTGAAATTTTCTTCAGTAGAAAAGGAAAGAATGCATTATGATGATCTATTAATAAGCATTTCACCAATTAATTCTCATTCATACTTTATGGCTAAATCTAGCAAGTCAACCAGCCCTGTGTACCCTAGTTACTGATTCCAAACACAAAGCCATCAATAGCTTCGATGACTACTTGCTTTCATTACCCATCCTCGCAATAATCCAATGACAAGCTTTCATTTCTAGGCGCGCCACAGATACAACTCAACAACTCAATACTGCATTGCTGTGTATCAGCTGGCTCAAACTTGCCTTTAGCCAATCAATATACAGACTGAGCACTCACCCCCCACCCCCTGGAAGACAGAGGCCAAGGACCCAGAATCAGCAATCAGTCTGGGCTTGAGCAAAGCTAAGAGTGCTTATCTGCATGCTGTCTCTTACAGTAACTAGCATTTCCCCTACGCAAAGTCTGCCCACTCCGGGGCCCAAACTGCTCCACACAGCCTGCACTTCAAGAAAAATGCAGGTCAAAGCTATACTGCTCTGAAGCTGGCAGGCGGCTATGGAATTTGGGTGAACTAGATTATAGACATCTATATGCAGCTTAAATTTTACATCTAGCTATATGCATTAGACCTACTCAGAAGCTTCCAGAAATGGGTATCTCTCCATGCATAATCTCAATTCTCTTTTTTTTTTTAGAAACAGTAGTTGGAATAAACTAACCTCAAAAATTCAACTGAAAAAAAAATAAAAATGAATTTCAGTAAAATCCAACAGAGCAGGCAAAGTTGTAATTGAGAAAACAGCTATTTCATATCTCCCACCTCCTACTAACCTCAGGGAATACGTTCATTGAGTTGATGCTGGACAAAGAGCCCGCTGAATTTAAATGGTTCGCTCTTTTTCTGTTTGACTGCATACAGTTTAACTGGCAATTGTTAATGCATGCAGGGAAACTCCATTGTAACACTGGTGCGATTATTTCCCTCTCTAGGCGGGAAGCCCCTTCAGGTCAGGGACCACACCTTCCTATAGTCAGTGCCAAGAGGGGTAGCATCTGTCACTTAATAGGCACACAATACATATTTGCTGAATGAATGCATAAATGAATTAATGTATCATCAGACTAACTGGCACATCGAGGATCCTGCTCATAATACTCCCACCTTATTAGACACAGAGTTAAGGCTCTCCATAGTTATGGCAGTTTCCTTGACCATTCGGCCTGCAGAGCCCTCTCTCACTATAACAGATGCGTTGGCACCTCGCACAGATCCCTTCACAAGGCTGGTGCAGCCATCCTCCAGATTCTGTGAGTGCCAACCTCTAAGGGCACACGAATGCACAATTCTGTGGAAACTGTCCTCAGCTAACAAGAACTGCCCCACCTGTAGATGTGTGTAGAAGGGTTATATAATCCCTCCCTGGGAGCAGCCACAGCCACTAACCAAATGATTCAAGGATACAAGGATGTAAGAAGCCACATTCCCCTGCCTCAAGGTGGAACGGTTCTGCATTTTCCTTCAGTCACTCAGCTCAGGGTAGAAACAGGGTTAGACTAGTTGCTAGCTGAACCCTTATCTTCGCTTGGCTTCATCCTGGCATATCCTTCACCCTCACTTCTTTTACAGCTTTCTCTGGAGAGCACACCCTTAATAAATTAATTGCACGAGAATCCCATTATCAGCTCTGATGGTAAGAAAAGCCCCATCCTCAGAGGTAGATGCATTACCGAGAGTCCCAGGCATGTTGTATTTTACCTGGCATGTGTACTTGAATCTTTCACCTAGAATGAACTGGGTTGTGCTAGGGAGAGAAGGGAATGCCCTGGCTTCTGGGCAATATCCCTGGCATTTTAGAGGTCATGAGAAAGTCATACTTATAAGGACTATAAAACTGGGTAGCTGCTTCTTGAAGAAAGACAAATGCAGACTTAGGGAGATTCATCATCAGTTGAGAGCAAGGTGTGAATGTCAAAAAGGCTCCTTCATGGTGTTTAAAAAGACCCCCAGCTCATGTAGCTGGAGGGACAATTGTGCAGAAATTGAGCCCAGAACCTAATTGTAAGAGATGGAAAACTTCAGAAGGGATTAAATTCTTAGATTTGACAAGTCTCCTAAACCAAAGTCATGGACAGGGGAAAGGTTAGACCTTGATACTGAAAGTAGTCCTGGGAGAGGGTCCTGAGGGGCTTGTCAAGGGAGGTGAAAGATAAAGCTGGATGGGGGTAATTTATCAACACAGGGGCGCCTCGCATGACACAGGACCTAACAACATCTCAGTAAGAACCTGAACACTGTTCCTGCCGCAGTGCAGGGGCAGTTCTCAGAAGCCTGGCAAAAGCAATGGCCACATTAAATGCAGAAGCAATTCCACAATTTCAGCAGCAAAGCATAAAGAAAAGGACCAAAAAGCTCAGAGATGTACGCATGTAAGAACAGATCTACCTCACAGGCCCAGCAACCCATCAGCTGACGACTCCTCTGGAGGGCTCCGAGAATTTGTTTTTCCAAGGCTCTGGTGATGGGGAAAGCAGCACTGTTGAGAAGCTCATTAGTGTGTGTCCTCTGTAGATCAGAACTGGCAATAGGCCGTGCTGTTACAAAACTGCCGTTCCTGGTAACAGTGGGGATGACCAGGGTCCAAAATGACAGAAGCCAGCGGCAGCACTGAACCATCAGACGGAAGGTGGGATAATTACCTTAATTGGCACGCAGGTTGGAATTGTTGCCGGGAGGCCCTGAACCACAGAGATCTACAGAAATGGCTAAGAGAACATGGTGTTATTCAGGGCAAAAGAGGTGGACCAGCAGCAATAGTGTTGCTTAATACCGGTCATGAAAATAAACCAAGGATGGATAAACAGGAGACTGAGGTCAGCTGCCCCAAAGAAAAATCACAGGCCTTTCCCAAGTTTCTAGACCTGGACCAATTCTCAAACCTACACTCCATCAACTGAAGGAGAAGGATTCTATGAGACCACAGCAAATGTACACAGCCCTTCTCCAAAGTGACCTATCGCTACTACCTTGAGTAACAATATACTGGGGAAAGAGAAGTATTCAGATCTCGTGAGAGCTGTTAGGTGCTGAGTTCAAGGAGATACTGGTACCGGGAGACCCAAAGCGCTCCCATGGCCCACACGGCAGCGTAAGGTTTCATGGGAGCCAAGACAAGCGAACTCTTCATACAGAGCAATTTCACTGTGTCCACGGGAAGCATGGAACTACCTGGTGCTATTTGCCTGGTTCTCAAATGTATAATCGGAATGGACATATCTAAGTGTTGGCAGAAACCTCGCAGCCAAGATAGTAATTTAAAAACAGTATCAAACCCCAGAACAAAGGCAGAGAGAGGTATCATACTGTGTGCCCAGCCACTCGAATACACCTGAGTCCAGGAACCAAGGGACAAAGTACCAGTGGTCCTGCCCTCCATCACTCTCGGTGACCTAAGTTAGGCATGTGTGCTTCTCATTCCCGTAAGTTTAGTCTGTGTGGGTAGAGGTCCTGGTGTGCAGACAGAGGATGTTTCCATCAAAGATACGTTAAGAGTCCCACTAAACTTAAAACGGTTGTTCTTGCCCAACCACTTTGGGCCCCTCGTACGAGTGGACCCGCAGGAATAGAGAGGATTTTCCATGTGGACAGAGGTAACTGACCCTGATTATCATGAAGAGAGAGAGCTGCTGCCACACAATGAGGGTAGATAAGATTCTGTTTAAATTCAGAGGGTAAACTGGGCACCTCTTGGTACTACTGTGCTGTTTCAGTTGTAAACAGGCAGGGACAGCAACCAGAGCTAGGTAAAGGTCTGAGAACCAAGGGCTCAGACCCCCTCCCCCTGAAAGATTTAGATATGGCAAGGCTTGTTAAGCATCAGAGGTGCTAGGTGAGAGGGAGGGGACTCTAGAAAAGTCAGTGAAGGACAGATGATGTGCACCAATTATGCCTTTGAGATACTACCTTCTTTAACCCCAGTCTTGTAAGTTTCCCTAGAAACTATGATCCACCAGAATCCTGGAGGAGCTTTGCATGAATGGAGTGAACATAACTTAAGGCTTAAGTGGATCTGAGCGAGCAAGCAAGCAGAGAACAAGAGTGGGTGACCGGGTTCCCAACCACATCCCCTTCACAGAAGCAGGGCACCCATCTCCCCGAAACTGTGAGCGATGACTACTCCCGTTCCTAGCTACAGCCTTCTCTGGAGCATTGCCGTGGGTCAAGGGGCCTCCGTGGACAGGAACGTCTGGGCCCTGACCTCGGGCAACAGTCCACAGGAATGCCCGACTGATGCCTCGAAGCGGGGCCACTCTGCAATACCACTCCTGCCGTGCAGCTCTCTCGGAATCGAGAGGAGGCTGGATCTCCCCTGAAACCACAGCTTCCTTTAGCTCCTTCCTCTGCTTTATCTTGCTTCTCTCACTTCCGTACAGGCTTCTGAGAAGACAGCCTCAATAATTCACCTGCACGAGGACCCCCACCTGAGGCTCAGCTTCCAGGCAACCTGACCTGTGATACTCACCGCTGAATTCCTGTGGTTCTCATTACCACTCGCCAAGCGCATCCACTGCTAAGACTTTTGCACAGTTGCCCTTCCCTCCTCTGCAAGAGGAGCTCAGTCTGTTTCCTCCAATGCTCCCTTAATGCCTCTTTCCCCTCTACCGTAAAACACTGATGCTTTTACATCGAAAGGAGACGCTGCTCTGTAAACCAGTATTCCTCCTTCCCCTGAATCGCATATTCAATACAATATGGTACTTTTCATATAAGCAAGGGTATGAAATGATGAAAGAGCATTTTGAGGGAAAACAATGCCCCTCACACTAAATATTATGACAGACCAGCCTATAAACAAATGCTGTGAAATGTGTACATTTTAATCACACATATCCTGGCATCACATAAACACCACACACACTCACACACACAAACGAAGCCACGGGTTGCTTGCCAGTGTTCTAGCAGGAGCTGTCTCTTTCCATTCACCTGTGTTACACTGTTTTCTGTTCGTATTTACAGCTGGGGCCATCCTGTAGCGAGTTCCTGTTTTCAACGCAATGAAGCATGTCCTTGGAACCATCAGATATTTTGGAAAAATACTTGATTTCAGACCTTGTCTTGTGGAACAATGGCTGTATTAGTCAGGGAAGGCTAACCCGCTGTCACAAATATCCCCAAATCTCCCTGGCTTAGCACAGTAACAGTTTATTTCTCATTCACGTCACAGGCAGAGGACCTGCGTGGAAGATTTTATGGGCCAGTGCAGGAAATGGCATCTCTCCCGTCCGCCCGCACAGTGGGGCACGTGGCCACACCTAAATGAGGAGGGTCTGGGAAATGTCATTTAGTACTGTGGTCAGGAAGAAAGGGAGAAACAAAGATATTGGTGAGTATCAGCTCTTTCTGCCAGTGTAAAATTTCCACTTAAGTATTGAGTTCCTTAGCGTCTCCAGAGACATTCAAAGAGACCCTGATAGGGCCTTTAGGGGAGTGAGTTATTCTCCTTTCTCCTCCAAAATACACAACCGTCTTACCAGTGGCAATGCTAAGCAGCTCCTTCACCCCCTCTTCCTGAGACAAACAGATCTCAGCAGTAGGTGTTTCTAATACACTGCTCTGGAAACAAAATACTCCAGGTTAACTGTTTAGGCTCCCAGCCTCACAGTACATCACATATTTTTTGTGCCACTGATAATAGCTGTTAATGGATCAATACACACAATTCACAACTGTCAACACTGGGAAGCACCTCTGATACTCTCAGCATCTCTGTTTCAACACAGTTTCACACATGTTAAGTTTCTACTGCTTGAGAACAGTCTGAGTTAACAAAACTGTCCTTCTCTGCAGCCACGCCTTGCCATGCACCCACCCCAATCATGTCTGCCATCACGGGAAGTTAAGGGTGGCACCCTGCGTTCTGGCTCAGGAAACACCCTGACCATGTACGCCCAGCCCCCATCTTCCGTTGGTTCCCTTCTGTGAGTCTCTCTCTGGGTTTTTTACCTTCCATCCACCTCACTGCCTGTCCCCACTAGGACAGACAACTCAGTTGTAGAGCACTACCTGGCCCAGATTGCACGTTAAAAGATTGGAAACTGTGTGAAACTCTAAAAAATATATATTCAATTTATTTACTGAATGTCTACCATATGCCAGAATACAACGATGAACGAGAAGAGAGTGACAGGCCTGCCATCTCGGAGTTCACAGCCTACGAGGAAGGAAACCCCTCCCCCGAAAGTAAGCACTCAAGTAGAAGCACTCTGAGTCCTGATAAAGGCTATGAGGGAAACAAAAGGGAATGTCACATGGAAATGCGCAGAGGCTGGGAAAAGCTTGCCATGGCTGAAGACCTGAACCCAGAGTACTGTGTGTGGAGCATCACGTGCAAGGGGAAGGGTATTGGGTATGGTTGGAGAGAGAAACAGGGGTCAGTTCTTACAGGACAATTTCAGGTACAACTGGGGATTTATAACTTCTAAGTACTGAGTTATGTCCTATCTGTTATCAACCGGGATGGTATATGTCTGATACAAGGCATGCATGTACCCACACATGTGCATGCATGCACACATACACTTAAACATACATTTATCATCACTGTCACCATAATTCTGGTTCTTTGGCGAACAAGTCTCTTCCACCATTGGCGTTCAGCACCTACTGACTGAAGACCCACTCCACAGTCCTACTAAGACCACTATCTACATCCAATACTTTTGGCAACACTCATTTCTGGAGAAACCACTAGCCGTTCCTCAATGCTCGGTACTCCAGGGCAGGCTGTTCCGAGTCTGTTAAGCTAACAGTTAGCTGAGGTTATCACATTGTTGATCTGGCATCTTGTAGGGTAAAGAGCCGGACAGCCCTGCCCATGGAGTAGACGTATCTCAAGGCTGGGCTTTGGAGGACCCCCGACTACTGCATCAGCAGCCCATAGGTGCAGCACATAACTACCAGGGACCCCCCCCCCCCCCCCCCCCGCTAACCTAGCAGTGGCAAGACAGCCCTATGCCAATCCGCGGCCCAATTTCAGTTCTGGCTACAGGAAATGGTGTTTCATGTCTCAGCAAGACCTAGCAGAGAAGATCTTCCTGTGAGACTCTGGGGCTTTAGAAGTTTCTCACCTGATTGAAGCAGACAACTGGCATGCCCTCTGCTGAGGAGACTGGTCCCCTTAAGAGCAATCCCAGCAAATTAAGCATGAAGATACACTGCTTGTTGGTTATCTTCACCCTGCTTCTAGCCTCCCAACCTGCAAAGGCATAACCAGGCACATCTTGAAAGAAACATCTATAGTATTTACCTTTCTTATCAGGGCCTTTACTACTGTTTGCAAGGAATATTTGATATTTGCTCACGAGTTTACCAATGTCCCTCTCAGTATAGAATCTTTGACATTGTTACTGCTATGGAGCCTTGCTAATTTTTACAGACTGGAAAAACTGCCTCGGTTATGAGCTTCAGAACAGCCACTCAATGCTAGAGCTCTGTCAGCCTTCCTCTTGCATGACCCCTGTGTGTATTTCTATCATGTCCTCATATTGTGTCAAAAAGAAAGCTATTTTTAGATGCCCTTGTGGTAGACAACCCATCGGATGGATCCCAGTGACCCCGCCTCTGGCTGTTTATGCCTTTGCATAAGCTCTCGCCTTGAGTGTTGTTGACTGGGCTTTTGATTCACTTCTGATGAAGAGACAAACTAGAGTATACCAGAAATAATGGGATATCACCCCCACATTTGGATTCTAAAAAAACTGTGGCTGCCATCTGGGTGTTTGCCCACTCTCTCACTTGTTTTAAGAAAAGTCAGCTGCCATGTTCTCAGCTGACTTATGCAGAGGCCCAAGTGGCACTGAGCTGAGGGAGAACACCAACCAACAACCAGTGAGGAATGGGGGTCCTCAGTCCTATGACCCAGGAGGAACTGAATCCTGCCACGTGCCACACGAACATGCTTAGAAGCAGACTGTCCTCCTTTGAGCCTTCAGGGGACTCCTCAGCTCCAGCCCACAGGCTCCCTGAAATCTCAAGAAGACTTTGAGCCAGACAAGGCCGCCATTGTGATTAACAAGGGACTATGAGATAATAACTGGTTATGCTTTTCATACCTTTATTTAACTTTTTATTTTGAAATGATTGTAGTCTCACAGGAAATTGCAAGATAGAAAAGCCTCAGGTATACTTCACCCAGTTTCCCCCAAAGGTTACATCTTATGTGACCACAGTACAGTATCAGAACCAACACAAAACTAGGCACCACGGGTGTGTGGAGTTCAGTGACTTTGTAGATTCACATCACACCACCACAATCAAGATGCAGAGTTGCCCTATCACCACAAGGATCTCCTCCTGCTCGACTGTTAGAGTCAAACCCACCCCGCACACCATCCCGAGCCCCTGGCCACCACTAACCTGTTCTCCATCTGTACATCTCCCAATTATTTCAAGAATGCTATATGATTTAAATCATACAACATCTGACTTTTTGAGTGTATATATTTTTGAAGGTTTTTAGTCAACACAGTGTCCTTGATATCTGTCCATTTTTTGGTTTAAGCTAATAAGTGTGGTAGTGACTTGTTAGGTAGCCATAGATAACTAATACATCTCTTGGGAGAAAAAGTACTTCCTGATTAAAGTGTGAGCTGAAAACAGATTTCCCACTGGGTACAGAAACATAAGCACTTACTGATTACCTCTTATAAATGTCCATCATTCCACAGAAATTCACAGTAACCTCAGAATCATGTTCCTAAGACTCCTGTATTCACATGATGGGCAAGTCAGAGAGGTTTATAATTGCATAAATATACACCAGCATTTCTCAAAATATGTTCAACCAAATAACAGTGCCATGAGAGGTTCTCCTTGAAGAATACACACACTAAGTTAAGCATAAGAATAAATTAAGACATATAGATGGCTAGGGTTGATTCCTAAGTGTATAAGAGAATCACTTTAGGTTCCTGGGGAAAAATTAATATTCTAATACCCCTGAGCCCCACACCTAGGGATGCTGATTCCATAGTCTAAACTGACAAGACCTGGGATTTTTCTGACTTTTCTTTTTTTTTTAATTTTAATTACTTTATTGTTGTTCAATTATTATTATTTTTTTCTTTTTTTTACTTTTCATTTTTAACAGCTTTTGGGGTGATCCTGAGGCTGGAGACCCAGAACCATACTTGGAGAGACCCCGTTGTTCAGCATTCCCCCTCCCCTCAGATTGTGCCAGTCTCAGAACACTTCCCATTTCATTCTAGCCTTGACAGCTTAACTTGTTATCTCCGCACTGTTCATTGCAAACTAGGGAACAAACGGGATTGAGAGTCACACACACAGGAGACATAATCCCAGCTCCGCTGCCTCCTACCTGCGCAACCTTGAGACAGTCACTTAAGCTGTCTTAGCCTCGTTGCCCCATTCACTCATTTCCCACAGTTGTGTGAGGCCTCCAAAACACTGGATAAATTATGCGAGTGCATGCACGATAGGAACACTATAAATCCTGGCCGCTTTTTGGTACCACTTCCTTCCTTCCTCCCATGTAATTACCTGGAAGCTGGCTGCGATATCTTTCAGTTCCCCAGCAGAGCCGTCTCTCTCTTGTCAGCTGCTGGTGGTCCCTGCTCTGCCATTGTGTCTGGGACACCGAAAGCCAGAACACACTCCGCTATTGCTTTTACCACTGTGCTCACCTAGCAGCACCACGGCATGACATTCCTCCACATAAATCGTTATTTGTGGGTCAACTGCCAATAAAAATACCCACAGGAAGTGTCTAGAGTCTGATTTTATTTTCCAATACATTTTCCCCTTTGTAAAAGACACCATTATTAAAACGTTTTTAACAATTTCTGTGACCAGTTACTTCTTTACAAGAGTCTCTGGTTGGTAATGAAAGAATGAACATTAAAAGCTTTTACATAAGTGGCTGGTTGAAAAATAGGAATGGTTGCGTTAAGAAAAACAGTTATTTAATTGTGAGCATTTATGGCGCCGTTAAGGTATCAGAACCCCACCGCTTGCTTTCCTAACACTGCATTTGTGAATCAAGCTGGCGCTGGTTTCCTTCCATTTCCAACATTTCGTTTCCTGGGCAATTGGAAAACAGCAGGCCCGTTTGGGGATAAACATTAAAATACAAATACTTCAGCTCTAGTGATTTTGCAAAGCAGCCACACAAAGCACTTGGAGTTTTAAGTATATTTTTAAAAACACATAGAGCTTGGAGACCGCTGTGCCATAATATCTTACCCTGACTAGGTTGCTGTATTGTGGCGACACACTTAATGTCAGTGTTTTTCTTATTTAACATAAAATCCAGCAATGGGCCTGGCCCCGATTCAGAGGGAAGGGACGCTGACAGGCTCCTGTCTTGTCGATGTGCTGGTCCCCTTTAACGGAGAGCATGGTTTGTGAAGCACATGGACTTGCCACTTGTGGGGGCTTCTACGGGACTTCCTTTCATGAAAGGCAGTGGTTAACAGCTATTCATATCATTGTGTTTATTACTTTTGCAAATATAGTTATGGCCAAGTATACTAATAAGCAGAACTCACATATGTTTGCAGTGTACAAAAGGTTTCCCCCTCCATCCTCACAACAGCTCAGTGGGCATGAACACTGCTCCTTCCATCACTTAGACGTGGAAGCCGAGGCTCAGACCCGTTAAGCCACCTGTGCAGAGCTCCAAATTGGCAGAAACAGCACTTAAACTCAGGCGCCTGACCCAGTTAGAACAGTCGGCTTATCTTACTTAGTAACTATTTCTCCAGAAGTCTAGCAGTTTACTTACTTGGGAGTGTGCAGTTGGTTTTAAATATTCAAACATACATTTCTGCCACTGAACTCCTGTATACCCATCAAAGCCCCGTTCCTTCTCTGTGTATCTTCCCACAGTTCTACTACGTAGGACCTTCCACTTTCATTTGTTCCACAAACAGTCCTTCTGTTCTTGGCATTGTGCTAAGTGTTGGGGAGTTAGCAGTAAGAAGGGCAGACATGGTCGTGGGTCTCGGGAAGTTATGGTCAAGTTGGGGGGGACAGGTATTAAACTTAAAACTTCAGAAGTAATTTTTTAGACTATGATGATGATAAAGGCTACAAAGTATAAGAACGTGGATGGACCTGGAGAGCCTTATGCTAAGTGAAATAAGCCAGGCGGTGAAAAACAAATACCATATGATCTCACCTATAAGTGGAACCTAATCAGCAAAACAAACAAGCAAGCAAAATACAACCAGACATTGAAATTAAGAACAAACTGACAGTGACCACAGGGGAGGTGAGAAAGGATAGGATAATGGGGGGAAAAAGGGAAAGGGTTTTCAGGAACATCTATAAAGGACACATGGGCAAAATCAAAGCGGGATAGGATTGAGGGTGGGAGGTTGGGAGAGTGGTGAGGGGAAAATGGAGACAACTGTATTTGAAAAACAATAAAAAAAATTTTTTTAAGTATAAGGACATGGAGTTTTAAGGAGGTGCAATCGGACTCCTAAGCTAGGTAGAGAAAGAGGAGAGAGGACAGAGCCGGTGGAAAGATGCAAAAAGGATCCAAAAGTAAAAGCTGGATGATACCAAGTTTCCTGGTGTCCTAGGGAGATTAAATAATCCCCCAAATTTATTGTTGGTATTCAATCCCTGCCTCCATTAATAATCTTATGTCATTATTTATATATTGCTATATATATGTTTAAAGTGTCTATCATGTTCATCCATCATTTCCTTGTCATTTTAAATAATATTAATCATTTAAATAGCATATTATATTAATTAGATTTTTATAGAGCACTTATTTTGTGCTACACCCTCTTCTAAGGCCTTCATAAATATTTCCTAGTTTAATCGTCACAGTATTCTGAGGATAGAATTATTGTTCCTATACTTTACAGATGAGGAGACTGACACAGCAAAAGGTTAATAACTTGTTCAAAGACCCAATAAAGATGGTGGTATAATTTAAACTAGACAGTCCTCATGTGAAGCCTGCAATCTACAGCACTTCCGAAGTGCATTTTCCCTTGATTTATCTAGTCTGGAGCCTACCTAGTCCAGTGATCTTCCTTATTCAATATTGGACTGCTGCCATATTTTACCAATTCATCTAAAAAAATAAAAGTCACTCTGTAGATACACCATATGAGTCAGAACATTCCAACATCATAACCTTGAAGAATTATTTATTCAATAGGAGAAGTTGGCATTTTCCTGGAATCTATAGATAAGGGGTCACAATAGCGATATATTTATCGTATCCTACCAGATAAGCATTTGGACTAACTGACCCCTTAACAGAATGGTTGACCAGTTGGCTGTTTGATTAAATAGGCTTCATAGACAACCAGAGGGTCTGAGATGTTTCAACTGGTCAGCCTGTCCCAGGGAATTCAGAGCTTTTCTCATATAACTAGAATCTTCAGCAATTATTGATAAGCACAAAGTACAATTTCCATTTTCATTTCAGTTCCATGGACTTTTCCCTTGACATTAGAGAAGCCCTATGCAGTTAAGACTAGAATCTTTGGATCTGGGTCAGCTGCTTCCCATGATGGTACCTATGTCTGTTTTCTGACGGATTCAAGCCCATGCCGATGGAAGGATCACACAGACTTGCAGTGTGCGCCTTCTCTTTTATACAAGTGAGTATACCTGACTCGTTCAGTACTAAATTTTCCAGGACAAGAAATATTAAGACAAAAAAAAAACCTTTGATTCATTCATTCATTCATCCCCGTGGAAGGCTAAAAGTGCTCATTCCTTTTAATATCACTTAAAATTAACAGACTCCTTTAATTTTCACTTTATTCACATGCATATCAAATTCTAATTGCCATTAATGTGAAAATAGCTCTTGCTCAGACTTTCTCTTTGTAGGCTTTTCCTAGTTTCCTTCTTTTCTGCTATTCAACTCATCATCTTCAGAGCATCCTGCTTCTCAAGCTACTAATACTAGCTGGTTGTCAAGAGTTTGAAGCTCTAGTTTGGGTTCTAATCATTAGCCAGTCGTATGACTACACCCCCTCCCAAGTCCTCACCTCTTCCATATGTAAAATGAGGTGTGAGTGGGTGACTGGATCATCCTAAAAACCATTGTTAGATGCAGTATTTTCTTCTGTTCATATTTCTCTGATTTTAGTTAAGCACTAGAGTTACTTGAGGTCAGAATAGATGGAGAGAGATCTGGGAATAAGGTGGCTTGGTATTTCCTTTTGTGACCAAATTGCAGTAAAAGGCAGAGAGAGAGAGAGGGAGAGAAAGAGAGAGAAACATTATCTTTCCTATCTCACAAAGACAATGCCTGACAAAAAAAAAATATCTTTCTTCCCTCTGGGATCTCTTAAATGAAAGAGCCTGGTGGTTAATAATAAACTTGGAACTCAACTTTTGCCATGCCCACACTTGACCCGATTGGTGTGTCTTTTTTTCCAAGTGACTGTCAACCAAGAACAGATGGAGGCAGAATTATATATGTCTCTGGATCTGAGTGTTTCTCCTTGATATTAATCACTTGTCACTAGACTTGTCCCTGAGCCCAGAGCTGGCACTGAAGATAGTATGATAAACTAAAAGGACTGGTTTCATTTATTTAATATTTTTTAAACTTTACATATGTCCTGGCACAGCTATAATTCCTGTACAATTGAAGGCTACCCTTTGCACACACCGCCAGAGATTCCTGGGCTGTTAGCTCTGACAGTCTTCTCCTTTCTCTACATTTTTGACTCTTCAAAAGACCTTCCCTAGAGCTCAGGCCAGGACAGCACATCCCAACGGACACTGATATCTACACTTCCTGCTGCAACCACAGCGTCTATTAGAGCAGTTGGAGCCGTTCTTTCAAACCCTTCCCGGGAATCAGAACCAGGACAGCAAGTCTGGCTTTGGAGGTGACAGCCTATGGAGGTGACAGCCAAAGTCCCACTACAACTAGTCTACATCCCCAGTTAATGTTTGTGACAAGTCCTGAATCTGAAGTTGTTGAAGTTTTTAATTAAATATTGAAGAATTTTTGTGGTGCAACATGACAGCTTGTTGCCAAATAATTTACACACTCATGTTGTATTATTTTAAGCACTTTTCCTAGTATGCAAAATCCTCTGAGGCACGCCACCAAGAAAAAGTAGTAGGTTTTTCCATAAATTAAATTTTAAGAAAAGATACTTATAATTTTAGTTAGCAATTCTTCTCTTAAAGGGTTCCAGAGAAAATTCTTTCCTTAGCATATTTATTAACTTTTTTTTAAGATTTTATTTATTTATTTTTAGAGAGAGGGGAAGGGAGGGAGACAGAGAGGGAGAGAAACAGCAATGTATGGTTGCCTCTCACATGGTCCTCGGCTCACAACCCAGGCATGTGCCCTGACTGGGAATCGAACCGGGATCCTCTGGTTCCCAGCCCGTGCTCAATCCACTGAGCTACACCAGCCAGGGCCCCTGTTGTTCTTATATGTCTATAAACATGGGGTAGCAATGCAAGTCTTGTGACAGGCTATCTAGGAAATAGGAATGATATACACATCCCAAGCACGTTCCCCACCTCCTGCAGCAGATATTCCCAAAGAAGGCTAACCTCCTGTAGACAAATGTAGATGTTTCCCCTGTGGGTTTCCACTGCCCAGTATACACACCCCCACGGGCGCATTTATCCTCACATCCTGTAACCATCCCTTCGTCTCTCTGTCCTCCAGGCAGTCACTTCTGGAAATCTGGATGAACCTTATTAGTTCCGATTCACTGGGGTCTAGCCTGCTACCTAGCACAGGTGGAAAGATTAATATGTGCCCATCAGCCCTTAGTGGGGACAGGAGGAAACTGAATTTATATTAATTAAAAAAACTACATCTAGGATCAGAGTCACTGACAAATTCATTTCCACAATTTGAAGCAGAATTCTTAAAAAAGAAAAACTTCTGGAAAACATTAAACATTCGATTTTCTCTTGCAGTTTTCCAAGTCAGGAAACTAGCTGGGAGGCACATGATAGGATAAAAAAATTAAGTAATGAAAATCTATCACTCATTTTTTGTAATCAGCATTCTGTCATGCGCAACCAAAACAAAAGGAGTGTGTGTTTCCTATGTTTCTCCCTCTGCGACCGCTCACAATGGGAGTCTTTTCCAGCTTGGGTACTAGGACATGTATGATGCAGAACCTGGAACATGGGGAGAGCGGGGAGGCCCAGAAAGAGAAGACAGGAGGAAGGACTAAGCCAAAGCAACTAGGCTGATCTACATAATGAAGAGCAAGGCTGAAGTGAGAAGGCCAGAGGGAGCAAAATAAGCGGCCTGGGCCGGGACTGAGAATTTAGAGGGTCGCCCTATGAAGGCTCTGGGAACAGCTGTGGGAGGAGGGACTTGGAATGTGCAGTAGAAGCGATGAGAAATAAGATACGACATGGACTTCCTTCATTTTTATGAGAGATGTGAGTAAAAACAATTTTTTTCTAAATTTGCGGTTATTCAGCTGTAGTTCTTTAAATATGACTTCTTGAAGAAAGAAACACTCAGGTCACCAGACACTTAGCAGTTGTATGTGTCATTTAATTCCAGAATGTTGGCTTAGCCCTCATGGATGCTTTACAGAAACACTCAAAAGATAAGTCAAAATAGTGTCTGTGTTTAATTTCGATCAAGGGGAACGTCCAAGAGTAAGATGAATTTCCATTTTTCAACTCCATCCAGGAATGTTTTAGTACTCCTTACAGGCGGCACTCCAGGAAGCTGACTCCGTTCTATCCTTTACCCCGGCTTTGCTAAGGTGGGAGGGGTCCTGGATTTAGGGAGATTTGTGCTGTTTACTATAGAACAGTTATTTCCCAAATTCCCCAAGTCCTGAATCCCTTAGAGAATCTAATGGCAAATTCCTCAGAAAAATAAATGCTCATGAGAAAATACACACAAAATTGTGTTTACACTTTGAATAGACTCATGGATACCCTGCAGGCTGTCCATGGATCCTCCAGGTCTCTGTCCATGGACCTGAGTGACCAGGGGTCACCGCATGGACCCAGTAGGGATGGTTATAACCCACGGTCCCTAGATTTGCCTACTGAGTCAAATCATCTCACTTCCTGTCTCAAATAAGCAACATCTACAGCCCAAGTAACTCTGGGCAAATCTGGAGTTGGGCTTGACCCCAATGTGATTCTGTTATTTACAAATCCCAAACCTGATCCTTCACTTGTGACTAGACACCACAGGATCAGTCAGTGGGTAAACAAGGGCAAATGTTGGTCTTTATCACTTCTGAGGTGATTCCAAGACCCTGTCCTGCCTTGGGCATCTACAGTTTGGAGCGGCAGGTTTATGATAGACGGTTGAGGTCCTGAGGTAGGAAGGGTCAGCCATGAGGGAAGAGGTGGTTAGAGGAGGTTGGAGAGAACAGGTTTCTTCAAATTTCCTGGACAAAAGCCCTTGAGGGCACTCCCGCCACTGCACCAGGTCCTCTCTGTAATTGATGAGTGGTTTTCAAAGCCATCCCTGGCAAAAGCGTTTTGCAGTAATCTACTCAGGCAGTACTTACTTGCTGCCAATAACTCCCATAATTCAGACTGTCTGCCTGAATCATCCCACAAGGAGTGTAAGTAAAGACTTCTTCCCCCGCACCTCCCCCGCTCACTCACCTCTCTCTCTCTCTCAGCAGCAGGCCAGCACTATGGAAGGCCAGCCACATTCAACTCCAGATCTGGCTGCCTAATGAAATGGTCAAATTGCTCAACCCTTCCCAAGAAACTTGCAACGCTCAAATAACAATTCCAACCAGATGTCAATTTCTCATATCTTTCTATCTCCCTCTAATCATAAAATATTATAGTTTAAGAATTATATGACACAGCTGTTTTTTCCTTAACTGAAGCATGAGTCTTTTCCAGTAAGATATGAGAAAAAAATGCTTACTACTTAATGCACAAACAGCATTTAATACACTACTAGGACAGGATAAGACCTCGATGTTATGTTATATAGTTATATCTATAAAATATAATAATAAAAGATTTGAGTATGAAACAAAAGTATGTTCCGTCCCTGTTATGCACAGAATACTGGACCACAACTAAGGGCTGGGTTTTCTTCTTAGGAGACAGAAACTGGAAGCAAAAATGTGAAACTCAAGTAAAAATATCCCAATCATGTTATTAAAAAAAAAAAAAAACAGAGGATGGAGAAGAAACTGCGTTAGAGAGAACAAAAAAAAAAGATATCACTTTCCAAAATAAAGAATATTCAGAATACAATCGATGCAGCTGAAAACAAAGGGGTCAACTTTTACAGGCAAAGTCAGAAGGTGGTTAAATCTCATCAAGGGTAATTTCTTCCATCTTAACCCCGCAATGGGTACGTGTGCGAGTTAGTGCCCAACATCCGTGAACACTTTAGTCCTTTCAGGTTAAGAGAAGTGTACTCCCTCTGCTCCCACCTTCAGGGAACACCACCCAGAGTGCACTGTGACAAGCTAAAGGGGGAACCACAAACAGGACCTGGCAGTGGCCATTGTCACCCTGTGCGTTACCCCTTCCCTCCTCGGAGAACCCCTCCCTCTGTGGCAGAGCAGAACTTGTGTTCTGCAGTCACTCCAGAGACTGCACATTCCTGACCCTTGTTTTACAAGCCTGACATTCATTTAGGTCCAAGCCAGTGACGTGGGCTCTGTCAATTGACACCTGAACCCTGGACTCTGGATTTGGCGTGGCAAAGGACCTAGGGACAACTCCCTGGCAGTGGACGCTGGGGTAAAAGACTCGTTATCTGGGAGCAGCAGCCGCTGTGCTGACGGTGGGGGAGCACGTGGAGCACCAGCCATGGCAGCGATGCGACCCACAATGCCCGGCACATCATGGGGGTGGCCGCTCAGTCCCTGGGGGTGGACCCATGGGCGATCTGGAGCTCTGCTCTGGCTCCACAGCCTTCCCGCCTGGGTCTCGTGCGGCCGTCCTCTTAAGCAAGGCACGGTCCTCCTCGCTGTCTTTTGAGGGTTATTAAATCAAGTTGTTCAGCTGATAGAGCACTGCAACCTTACCTTGCGTCTCTTTGCATCATTAAGAAATAATTATTTTAATAATTAAAAATAGCCCGGGCCGGTGTGGCTCAGTTAGTTGGAGCATCGTCTTGTGAACCAAACAGTTGCAGGTTTGATTCCCGGTCAGGGCACATACACAGGTTGCAAGTTTGAGCCCCAGTTGGGAAACAAACGAGAAGGCAACCAATAAGACCAATTTTGTATCAATATTTCTTTTTCTCTCCCCGCTCCCCACCATTCCTCTCTCTAAAAAAGCAATGAAAAAAAATGTCCCCTGGTGAAGATAAAAATATAATTAAAAATAATTTCAAACTTACACAGAATTACAAGAGTAGTTCAAAGAATTCCTGGATCCATTTCAGCTGCTTTTTCAATGTTAATATTATTCTACATCACTTTATTATACTCTCTCTGTAACTTTTCTAGATTGTGTAACAGTGAATTGTAAACACGACATCTTCTCCCCAACCTATCATTGTGCATTTACTAAAAAGAAATTCTTATATAATCACAGTACAATTTTCAAAATTTCATACAGATACAATACTATTATCTAATCTGCAGACTTTATTCAGAATTTTCCAATTGTCCCAATAATGTTCTTTGTAGCAAAAGGGAACTGAAGATTATTCTGGAGTGATTTGGTACATTTTAAATAAATTCAGCCCCTGACTAAGTCAGTTAGAGTTGCTTTCTGTTATTTGTGACAAATAAGCCAAATTGATTTAAACGCACACACACACCCAGACAGACAGGGGCAGAGGGAAGCAAGGACCCCGGCGTGCTGGGCTGGCAAGATGTCGGACTATTTTAGGCTGAACTCTTGAGACCATCTACAAGAATGAAAACTAGAGGGATTTTTTAGGAAGTTGTAAACGCTAGGAATTTCTTACAGTCATCCATGGGGTCCTATAAGAAAGAGTCACAAGGAAGATGGTCTTTTTCTATCTCTAGACGTGTCCGTGTCTGGAGGTGACGCCTGGGATTCTAACACCCATTTTGTGACCACAGGGGACCAGTCCGAAGGCAAGGATGAGCCTCTGAGGATGGCATGACAGAGATGTGCGAACGAGGGATCCTTCAGAATATGGCCAAGCCACCCTACTGCTGGACTTCTGGCCGCATGAGATACATGTTCTTACTATTTAAGCCAGTTTCTGTCACAGTTTTCTATCACGTGCAGCTGAAAACACCCTAAAGATAAATATACCCAGTTAAATGACTCCAGCTCTGTGTTGACATTTTGTTTGATGGGTTAGATGTTCTCATAAATATAAAACTAAAGGAGGTGTCATTACCCTCCACTACATCATAAACCCAGTTTCTTAGATGCTCCCACGTGGTGTTTCCTTCTTTCAAGGATCAGAGAGGACGAAATAAAATATTTAAACAACCAACAATATTTAAAATACCAGTCATGAAAATAACAACATGAAGAAAGGCTCTTTAAAGGAGCATCTCAGCATTCTTATATAAAATTGATAAAATAGCCCATCAGCATTTATTTAAGAGTTAATAGTACTCAGTAGATTAATAACGCTAAGTAAGCCCTTTGCGTGGATTAATTTATCAATCTACACAATAGGCTATATAACATTTTAAAGCCATCCCATTTTGGAGATGAAGAGCCCCGATTAGAGAGAGTCCCTGGGTTCATCAAGGTCACAGCGATGGTCAAGGACAGAATCCAGGTCCAAACCGAGACAGTCCCGCTCCACAGCTGGAGCTCCACCTTCCGGATAATTAGGTTAAAGTGATGACTTCCCTCAAGGGAAAACTAATTTAACAAGTCAAGCTGGACTGAAAAATAGGTCCGTGTGTTGAGGAAGAAATGAGGTAAGAATATTATTTCCAAACTCAAGATGAAATGTCCTCAAAGAGACGGGGCTGAGGGGTGGTTTGGAGGAAAGGGGTGATACAGCTCCCCCAGCACCCACCCCCTGCCCTTCTCCAGGGCAGCCACCGCCACCCAATCAGATGGAAGTGGCCTGCCCTCGGGGGCCATAAGGAGAATTGCTGCGTTTTCAGAGGAACTGTTATATTTAACAAAAACCTCTCACAGAGAGCTAGAGCTCATTTTCCAGAAAAAAAGAACCCAAGACACTTGCTCAATTATCTCTCTGACCCACGCTCCTGCTTCAGAGGATAAGATAGGCTTGCGAGCTGCTCCAGGGTGGGAAATGCCTGCTTATCTTAATAGAGTTTATGACCTCTCTCAGCTCTGCAGAGGCCCCAGCCCCACACTATCTACTTGCTGGCAGCCCGATATGGCATCTCACAGAGCACAGAGGGATGTTTCTATCACTGAGGCTCCATCTCTTAACACGTCACTTCACGGAGTTTTACACTTCCTGACTTGGAAAAGGAAGAGTATACAGTAGTGAGGGTTGGGATACAGGGCCATTTGTTCCCTGGTTGGACGCTTGGCGTCTATCCTATAGCTATAGTATGTAGACATTCTCTCTCCAACTTAGTTCTAAATAATTAACTAACTCACTTTCCCAGGATTACTTGATAGCGACCCATTTCTGCAGTTAGCCAATCAGTGTCTGGGAAGACAATAAAAGCTACCTTTGTGATCCACTTACCTTCTGCCAGGCACTGAGCTTAGTGCTTTGCATACATTGTACCCATCAATCCCTCCTAACAAAATGCTGATACAAGTATTGTCACCTTGGGATAACAAATGCAGAACCCAACGCTCTGAGAGGTTAAGTTACCTCCCTCGTTCCCACAGCTCGTGAGTACTTAGCACCAGTAATGCCAACGTGGGCCCAAGTGAGCCTAAGACCCTCCTGATCCATCAAATGCCACTCTGTCTACTTAATATCACCGACCAGAAGAGAATAATAATCCAAGCAGTCACTCTTCTGTAATTAACCTCCTTTCCAGGAAGATGGAATGCAAGGGAGAGAAGCATGGTACTGTGGGGGTTCGGGAGAAACACAGAGCAGCAAATGGGTTTAGGGCATTAATCAACTTTCCGCATGGACTTCCTTCCTGCGGGAACTCCCCAGCTTGGTATTCAGGACACCCTCACTCCGGACTCTCCTCCCGCCTCAACCTCACTCCCTCTCGATTTCCATCTCTGCTTCCTCCTCCTCTGCTCACCCTGAACTCTGCCGTCCACCCTCTTTTCTCAGGAAATTCCTTCTCGAGGTGATCTCATCCTCGTCGATGGCCTAAAATAACATTTTTGTACTGATGACTCACAAATCTCTCTCTCCAGCTCTTAACACTCCCCTAGGCTCTAGATTTATACATCCAACTGCCTACTCGACATCGCCTCTGAGCTGTCTAATAGACATCTCAAATTTAGTATTTCCAAAATAAACTTTTGGATGTACCCCCAGCTGTCTTCCTTATCACAATTAATGGCCCCAGCACTAAGTGCCTTCAGCCAAAAAACATTTTTCTTACTTTTCCTCACTTCTCCCAAACAATCCATCTGAAAATCTTGCCAACTCTTATCTCCAAAATATTTTCAAGATCCCGTCACTTATCACCATCTTCGTTGCTGCAACCCCAATCCCAGTGCCCGCCACCTCCCACCTGGGCCGCGATGGGCTGTCCCCATGCCTTCCCTGCCAGAGGGCCCTCTCCCCACAGCGGCCAGCCATAGGCATCTTTCTAAAGCACGAAACATGAAATCCATCTATTGCCTAAAAGCCTCCAGAGGTCCCCCTGGGCTGAAACACAAGCTCACCATGACCAACAAAGCTGTACCTGACACGTCTTCTGCCGGTTTCTCAGATGGACCACATGCCTCTCTCCTCATCATCCTCCCGCTTCCTTGGCCTTCTTTCTATCTTTCAACATACTCATCCATGGCCCTGGCCTTTGATCCTGCTGCTCCTTCTGCATAGAGTTTTCTTTCTGCAGATCTTCTGTGATTACCCTCTGCCCCTCATTTGAGCCCCAGCTCTCACGTCAGCACCTGAGTATGACTTTCTTTGGCCACTTGAGCTTAAACATCTTCCTCCATTCCCTCCTAGAAGTTCCGCTATTTCCCATCACCCAGTTTTTATCATTTTTAAAGCACTTATGTTATGTGACAAAGCATTATTCTGTATTACCATTTGCCGTCTGTCTCTGCCCCCCTAGAATGTAAGCTACAAGAAGAGAACCCTGGCCAAAAGGAAGTGTCTCAGCCCATGAACAGCTGAGCTGTGCGGTGCGAGAAGGGAGGTCAAGCTGCCACAGAGACCGTGCAAATCATCCCACCATGATTTCACCTCACGGCTGAGCGATCTGTTAACTCCCAATAACTGAGAAACACTCGGACTAAAATACTGGTGTCTAGAATCCCTTAACTGAAGAAATAGTATGTTCTGGGTAGAGCACACAGGTATTCTAGCCACTTAAGTGTGCTCCCAATTTTAAATTATCAAGTCAACACTTTTATCCTGGATCTCTTTTGAGCCTGAATGTGTATTCCAGTTGCCTAGGACATACTCATCTGATGACAATCACATTTCAGGGACCAACAAAACTGATAACTAGATTCCTCACATCTTAGTCAAAAACAGGTCCCTAGAATTGGAGTCATGCTGTATCCGAAACCTAAAGTGTGTGGTGCTGGCTCCGTGTTCAGGTGGTAGGGAGCAAGGAATGTCTGGCTACAGCTGAAGAGATCACAGTCTGTTTTGTAAAACTGTCATGTGTGATGACTTAAAACAGAAGTAATAATGTACTTTGTGAACTTATATTGGGTGGGCCAAAAAGTCCATTACATTTTTTTCCATAAAATAAAGGATACATTTTTCATTTTCACCAATAACTTTATAGATTTGGATATTTTGAGTACATCAGCTATCCCCCACTACTGGCTTCTAGTGGGTAGAAGCCAGGGGTACTGCTAAATGTCTTTCCATGCATACGACAGACCCACAGCGAAGAACTCTTTCGCTAAAATGTCAACGGTACCAAGAAACTTCACAAACCACTTCTGACACATTCGACCAGTCACAGCACCTTCTCCATACTCTGCACAAATCTTTTTTTGCAATTCAGGTATGTTTTTACCTTTCCTGAAATAAAGCATAATACAACAAAAAAATGTAGTATATCTTCTTCCATCTTCAGTATGAAAATGGCTGCACAAAAATTCAGCAATTTTGATAAGTTTTTTAAATGCACGGTGATATGACAGCTGTCACAACACAATCTAACAAAATTGTTTTGAATGAAGTTAAAAACAACTAAGTTCTAAAAGATTAGGACTCGGCCTTGCGTCAAGGAATAAATCAAGGCTACGACTTTAGCATCCACTGTTAATTTCAGAATGGGTAAAGATGGCACTTAGTTAGCTTTCTTTTGGACAAAGAAACCCAAACAAAAAAGATTGAAATTGTAGCTCTTTCAATGAAGCTTGGTTGCTTTAAGATACCCACAGTTAGGATGAAAAAGAGAGATGGATGTCTCCGTAAAGAACTGTGTAACTGGAAAGATTTATTAGGGGAACACTTTGTAAAGTATATGATTGTCTAACCATTGTTCTGTGCGCCTAAAACCAATATACAATAGTGTTGAAAGTAAATTTTAATTGAAAAAAGAAAAAGAACTGTGTATGTGGCTATTAACATAAGGAACTGACCGTAATCAACTATTATAAGAAGCTAATTAAACTTTTGACAAAGTTGTACAGCCAAAGAAATGATGAACCTCTAAAAATGTTTCTGAGTTTTGTATAGGCTAAAGACAGAAATTTTAACAGTTGAGCTTTGAACTTATATGAGCCTGCTGCAGGCTAAGAAAGCTTCTCATCCTTGAAAGCGGGCACATTCTGTAATGCTCATTTCAGATGTAGCCAAGGCAAATAATAGAAAAGGAAAGACCCCCTAGTGGGCAGAGCCAAGGGCCAAGAGAACAATGGATTGGAGAACCCCTCCCTTGAGCTCAGTCAAAACCTAATCAAGAAACTTTCCTCACCCCCAGGGCCCTAGGACTTGCAGTCAGATTTCAGAACTGATATGAACCAAGTGAGAATGCTGCAGATGCGCTGCCCCTGCTCTACATTCTGCAGCAGGCGTGGGGGGAATAGATAAACCTATTTTTTCACTTGGTTTGAAGTCAAAAAGAGCCACATCCCTGTCATGGTTCACTGCCTAGAAATCATGGAATTGGAGTTGGATGCCCTGACTAGCAGCGCACTGATTTGCCTCCCCAGGTACAGACTGAGTTGAAAATTGATGATAATGAGTGGTATCCTTAGGGCTGCTCACCCGGTACTTCTAATTCTCTCATCCCCAATTACACGGGAGGATCAAGATCCCTTCCTCCCTTCTGGGTAGGTGGGACATCTGGCTAGCTCTGGCCAATGGTTGTGAGCAGAAGTATCATCTTTACTTCCACGTTAGAGCACTTAATTTCTAGGGTGAACAGTCCAGAGCTCACAGGGCATAGTGATCAGTACTGGTGTTGACGCTTGCTTCATCTTGAACCTTTACAACAGCCACATGGCTCTACACTATTTCAATCCATTAAAATTTTGGAGTTTTGCTGCTGTTGTCGCTGCTGCTGCTGCTGCTGCTGCTGCTGCTGTTGGAGATAATGCCTGAGCTGCTGGCGAACCCCTTCTTTCACACCCTTTTAAAACTTATTTTATCATCTCATTACAATGGATTAATATTCTATGCACTGTTTTATGGCCAACTTATAAAAGTCTCATGTATTTTTCTGCACCATTTATATATTTCTCTAAAACATCATCAAGAGTGACTGCCTAATAGTCCGTAGTAGGGATGCAATGTAATTTTTACTCAGTCCCATATTCATAAACCTAAATGAGCTGGTGTGAGCTTTCAGTGTTATAAATAATAATATAATGTATATTTGTGTAGATGAATCTTAATAGTAGGTCCATATGTTTTCTAATTCTTATTGAAATTTGTGGATCAAAGCATGTGCAAAATTTTAAGTATTTTAGCATTTATTCAAGCTGAATTTTAGGCTTTGGGGATTCAGTAGCCATCAAGATGCACGAAGCCTTCACAAAGCACATTAGCAAACTGCTTCCAGAGTCTACTGATGTCCTCTGACACACCTGCTACCGACAAATTACGAGTGACCAGCTTCCCACGCCCTTGGCCACACTGGGTATGAGCACGGCAAGATCTTGTTGCCATCCATCCATTATCTGCTCAGAGCATCCCGCCCATATTTGAAGATGGTGACAGTGACCCTGCTCCACAATCTAAGCAGAATATGCCTGTTTTCAGCAGTGTGCATCTGAACTAGAATACCTTCTCTCTCAGTTCGGGAAGAGGGGCACATCCCACAGGTTTGCAGTGCTTTGTTTAGTCCACTTCCTAGCATTTTTCCCATTGTGCAAATCATTCGTTCAAGTCTGTTTCCCTTGACAGATTATCAGGTCTTTGGAAAAGAATGAGGACGAGTGTTTAAGAAGAGTTAAGGGAGCCAATTACTCAAGCTAAGCCTTCAAGAGATAAAAGATCAATCACATCCCTGCTTAAACTCTACTGGTTCACTTTCTCAGGACAGCAGACAATGAAAGTCCATGCCTTCCCTCTGTTCACATCACCCAGTCCACTGGAAGGCAAGTAAAGTATGCAAATAAAGGCAGCAGTTGTGCAGCTGAAAGAGTCAGGGTGACAGTAACTGGTCACCTTTTGCAGACTCATAAAAATAGAGTTGAAGAAATAACTGAAGGCTGGTATTATTCATATAAATATAGATGTTCCTCCTTATATTATAAAACACTAGAAATAAAATAAGTAAAAAGCTACAGATGCTTTTTCCATACCAATTCTACATCTACATGCCATGGCAAGAGTGATGATATCAAACAGAATTTAGTATGCCGAACTGATGGAAGTTAAAATCCAAACCAAAAACTTCTGCCCTGAAAATTCACCAGTAAATACGTATGATGAAGCTTTAAGCAAAGTTATTTTTTAAGGCTCTCCAGGGAGACTTTTGGGAAGAGCCTAAGATGTGATTCCAATAATTTATAAGGAAAATATTATTTTTCAATAAGATATAAAATATTCACTCCCTTCCCATGATGGTGTTCTGAGTGATTTGTAGACACTGCTGCAGATACCAGTGTTTAAGGGTACATTTCATCCCACACATGCAATAATTAGAGCAATATATCAAAATCTGTTTTTAAAATATCCAACCTCAGTGGAATAGAAATGAACTATTTCTGAAAATAAGTGTCTGAATACCCTTAATATTATTAGTTTTCTGTGGGTCTTTTCAAACATTCTCATTTAGATTTCCCTACCAAACTAGCAAATTCTGATCAAACATCAGGAAGTGGTGTGCAATATAAAGATATGAAAAAGGGAACCTGATACGCTTACTGCCATATTTATTTTATTTCCCAGAATGATTTTCTTTTCTTTCGGGTTTCTTGCTAGGTATTGGAGGAATACTCTTTCTCCAGAGCGGGAAGGCCGTGTATAAGCCTTCCCCAAACGCGGCTTATACTTCAGCCTTTTTACTAACGGAAAGCAGTCTCCCCGGCCGTGTCCAACCCTCGCACCCCGCGGGCTCCCACCTCCCTGACCAGCTGTGCACGGCGACCCCTGCTGCACTCAGGGCCACCTCCACCTTCCCCGACCCTTGTCTGACCTCACTGCCTCTCCTTCTCTTCTGCCTCGGTCCCCTCCCTGGCATGGATTTATTCTGTGTGGCACACCTAGAATGTTTTCTCTCTACCATTTATAACCCCAAACTCTGTATCCATTCAATCCAGCTCATGTCTACTCTTCCACCTTCACTTTATCTTGGATAGTCTTCGAAGCCCCACAGACCAGCCACGTCTGATGGCCCCATATTTGCTTACATGATGACTTGGGATTATTTATTCTCTAACTTCTTAGGTAGATAAGTATGGCTGACTTACCCAACTAATACCAGTAGAAAAAATTATTTGACTAGGAAGTAGGATCCTGTGGCCCATCACAAAATTCGCTGAGTACTACATAATGCAAACTACCTAACAACTTTTTATTTCAAAAAGAGTACTGAATTACAATCACCTCATCTTTGACATTTTTTCATATCTAACATTCTATAAATGTTCAAGGGTAAGAATTGTCTTTTATCTCTTATACTTTCCCTGAACAAATAATAATTAAATAAATGTAACATCGTAAGTTTAGTGAGTGGCTGTTCGTAGATTAATAAGTAGATGAGCGGGTGGACGGATGGACAGACACGGCCCTCTGATCTTACCAGCTTCATACTCCCTCATTTCTCTGAAGCAGCTGAAGTAAGAATCATCATTTAATTTCCTCTTGCTGCACTGATCATATGTTACTAATGAATAACATTAGTTTCTTTATTCTGTTGTTTGCTTCTCAAATCCACTCTACTTACAACAAAACAAAACTCCAGCTCCCTTTGGAAAAGCCCTTGTAATCTACCTGCGTCAATGTATATATGTAGTTGCTTGTACAACTTTAATTACTAAAAAAGAAAGGATCCAATTCAACACTAAGAAATGTTACGATCGTTAAAAAATGACTGGTTCTCATGAAATGAGAGAATGTTGCATAACCAAGACCCGAAATTTGATTCTCATCTCTGGTAACTCTGGCTGTTTCAATTTTCTGAAATCATTTTCATCAGCCATTTGACAGAGAAAAGCAAAGAAGACGATTCCGTGACTTCTAACAGCTGCAGATTTGTGAGCAGAGCGTAGATGACAGGGGTATATTTGGATCGAAGTGTGAAGATGTACTTAATTCTCTTCCAACACTCGTTCTCAGCCCCGTTTTGAAGATACAAGAGTTAATTCCTCTGCACACAAGCCAGGCTCAGATTTCCACGTGACCTACTGCTTTACACCCCCAGGCCAAACTGCCCACTGATGAACCTACACAAAAGTTACGCCTGGAATCCTTTTGGGACGGTCAGGATCGCCTGCGAAAGGACTGAAGTACTGCTCTCTCGGGAGTCTCTCCTTCAGCGGTCCGCAGTGCCCATCACCACTGCCCACTCCAGCTTCGGATTCCATCCTACAGTCCCGACCGAGAGCACGGCTCCTCATCCACGTGACTAGTCACACGGGACGGGGAAGCTTACTATGACCTAAACCCTTAACTCAAATACTCAACCTCTGACATCATTCTCCTCACTTACACAACCCCCATCCTCGATGAGGCACAATGAAGACAGCCCGTGATGATGGAAGCGGGGACCATGCATTCCGGACTTTCTTAAGAGCATTGCAGTTTTCAGTGTTGTGTATGGCTATTCCCCAAGTACACACCTAGCTATCAGGCCATGTTTCAATTTTTAGTTCCAGTCCTATGGTGATCACAGCTGTGGGTTGTCAACTAATTTTAGTGAGGGTATCTGGCCAATAAAGTTCTCAGACTTGTATTCATTCAGCTCATACCTATTAGATATACATTTATTCACTCAACAAACATTTATTCACTCAGCAAATGTTTACTGTGTGCCTGGTATTGTGTGATGATTTGGAGATGCAATGATGAATAAAATACAATAGCAGCCCTTTAGGATGGAGGTCAGCAAATGTATTCTGTAAAGGGCCAAGCAGTTAATACTGCAGCCTTGTGGGCCATATGGTCTCTATCATAACTGCTCAACTCGGCTGCCACAGGGGGAAAGAGCCATAGACAACAGGTAAGTGAATGAGCCTGGCTGTGTTCCAATAAACCCTTATTTACAGAAGCAGTGGGCAGACTAGATTTGACGCAGTGGCCATAGCTTGCTGACCCCTGATCTCCAGTGGCTTAGAGAGAGTCTCGACCAGTGCCATCCAACAGGAATATGGCATGAGTCACAAATGTGAGCCAAAGAAAATACTTCGAAATTTTCTGGTAGGCACCTTTTAAAAAGCAAAAGCAACTGGTGAATTTCATTTCCACAATATATTTTATTTGACCTGGTACATCTAAAATATTATCATTTCGACATGTAACTAGCATTTTAAAAGTAGTAATTAAATATTTTGCATTATTTTTACTATGGCTTTGAGGCATGCTATTTAACACATCTGAATTCACCCTAGCCATACTTCAAGTTCCTGCTAGCGACCGCAGGTGGTCAGCAGCCACCTTACTGAACAGACCAGGTCTAGAAAGATAAAGAAGCATGTCATTGACAGGGATGAGCATGAGGTATTTAGAGTGAACACAGAGGGAGAAAAGCCCCCGTCATCTCCATGGTGGTTGTGGCTGGAAGTCAGGGAGGGTTCCTCAAAGGAGAGACATCCTGTGGGAGGAACGGGAGCACGAGCCAGTTGAGGACAGATGAGTGGTTCTGGGCAGAGGGAGACATACACATAAAAATCTGGAAACAGGGAAAGGTGTGGCTTGTTAGCAGAATTTAAAGCAGTCTGCACAGAGCTGGGGTGAGTCTGTTGACTCTGAACCAGGGCAGTGTCAGTGGGAATGGAGCGAAGTAATTAGATGCAAGAGATATTAATGAGGCAGAACTGACGAAACTTGGAGATTGATTGGACAGAGCGGGATGAGGAAGAAGGATGAGGGAAGGATGATGTGGAGGGCTTTGGTTTAAACGAAATGCAAACCAGAGCTGCGTTTGGCCAAGATGGAATGCTGGGGAGAGGGGCGGCTCTGGGAAAAGATCAAGGGTTGAGCCGTGGACACCCTGGGCTTTGAGGCCTCACAGAGAAAGTCACAAAAATAATGGGAGACACACAAGCAGCCCCCATACGTAGAGCATGCCTTCACACTCAGAAAAGCATTCTGTGTCAGGAGCTGCTCTCACTCCGAGATCAGAAGACTCTCCCCTGCCTCCAAACAAAATATTTTTCTCGTGGCTCTGCAGCCACATGAAGGCCCTAAAGTCCCGATTCTGTCTGCCAAGAATGCTGGCTCTCTCCACCTCTCTTTACCTAATTAGCTCCTGTCCATTTTCAGGTCTCAAGTCAATGTCGCCTCTCAGAAAGACTTCTAAGATCCCCCCAGATGAGGTCAGAGGCCCTTGGTATATACTCCGGATACTTTTCATCAGTGGCCATTTTCACACTTACAATTTCACATCTGTTTGTGTAACTATTTGATGAAAGACTTTCTGCCTTGAAGGTAAAAGTTATTCAGCAAGAACTGTCTATTTTTGCTCCACGTTATAATACTAGCTTCTACCACCTGCCTGGCACATAGTAGATGCTCAGTAAATATTTGTTGAATGAGTGCATATAATATTAAAAGTCCCTGCTGAAATCCAAAATTACATGAAAAGAACTGTAAACTTTAGCATGAATCAGTGCAATGGAGTCCACCATCACCAGCAACACAAGCAGGCGAGAAGTAGTAACCTTCCTATTTTTCTAGAATTTAATTGAATTTTTTTTCAATTCCTCATTCACAGCTCAGATGGCAGAAATGTAATCCCAGTCATTTCCCAACATGGCTAGAGGCATTACCTGCCATGGAAGCCTCTTCCTATGGGGGTGGGTTATGCCAAGAATCTTAGCCCTGCCTTCAAGGGCAGAGGCTTTTAGAAACTACAGCCAGAAAGATGAACTCCCCCTTCCCCAATGTTTGCCCAGTAACATCCATTTCCTTGGGCAATGTGTGTACAAAAAATTTAGCTGCATGAATGGAGATGGGGGGAGAAGAGAGTAATAAAACATAAATGCTGGTGGTGGGGGAGAATGGATCTATATCTTAAAGTGTTATCCCATCCCATGACTTTATTTAAAAATGAAGAGATCACAAGTGACTTTGAGTGACTGAATTGCAGATCAGAGACATTTCAACTTCCACAAGGCAGCACACAGCTACAAGAAACATGAAGACATAAGTACCTCCCAGGAAAGGTCTAACTACTGAACGGAACGGCCACGTCTTACTCATTTCTGTGCCCCCGTGGCATGTAGGTCAGCCGGGACGGAGTTAGCCTTCAGTTCATCATTCCTGAACTAAACAGCATCCCACATGTCTCCTTTATAACTACTCATGAAGTGCCTGTTGGATGGCTGCCCCCACCTCTGGATCCCCAGGACCACGAAGGTTGGCACTGAATCGGGGACACTGTGCCCTCCTGACTCACTGCTGCATCGCCAGCACCAACCACACAGTTATTGAATAAACAAATGTGTCCGACAGGAAGGGGGTGGGTGAGAATGTGCAGAGCTGAAACCACCCTGTCCTTCACGACCCAGCTCAACTTTTAAGCCTTTATCATATTAGCAGTTCCTCCTAGAGAAAAGCTTTCCCTCCTACCTCTGACCTCCCTAAATGCCATTTTATCGCTCTCAGAGCTTTGGTTAAGCAGCAGTATTCACAGTGCTTAAGGATGCGCGCCCTGGAACCAGGATGCTGTTGTTTAAACACAGGTACTAAGGCATTTATAAGCCACAGTACCTTGGGCAAATTTCTTAAGGTCCCTGAGCTCTGCTTCCCATCTACAAAATGGAGGAAATACTATCGACTTCACGGGGCTTGTTGTGAGGACTAACAAGGGCAATGAATGAAGAACTTTTTACTTCAATAGGCAAGACAGAGTTAGAGCCCCCAAATTATCTATATTTATCACTCTACTTTTATGATAGTTTTAAAAACTGCTACATTTATTGAACATGTACTATTGTATATTTTGGGCACGGGAAAATGGCACGGTTTTTCACAGTGAAGCCATAGTTGATCCAACGGGTTATTATTTTACCTATCTACCCCCATGAAGCTGATGCTCATGAAGCTTATGCAGGCCACATAAGTTGTTCAAGGTCATGTAACTAGTAACTAGACTGACTGTCATTTGAGCCCAGCGGACGATGCAGCAGCCCTGGTCCCCATCTCCATGGACGTACCTGTACATCTGCGTCTTATAGCAGGTTATAAGTTCCATTGCAGGCAAGGATTTCATCTGATTTATCTTCGTATCCCCAAAAGCATCTAGCTTAATGTCTTATAGGCCAACGAAAGGTAAATATTTATTACATGATCCAACACAAAGTGAGGAACTCCAGAGTCAAACTTCATCAGCGTCATCATCGTGTCCTAGCACTGACTCTGTAGAAGTTGCTCACACGCATTTTAAACAGGGAGTCTTTTCCAGGTGTAAGCAGCATCGACTCTGACGTATATGTGGAAATGAGCAGTGTTCACCTAATAAAAATGTCACGTAAATAGGTGCTTTGTAGAACCAGGTCCGTCTACTTCCTGGCTGGGTTCATCAAACAGGTGGTATCTAAAAAGTCTGCACTTACATCATTTCAGCAGCATGGCGACACAATTCACTAGTGCCCTCTACACCTCTGAAATTTTAAAAAGCATCTGTGATGGGTGCAGCGGTCTTCTGCAGAAAACACCACCAGCAGCTCTTGTGAGGAACAACGCATTGAGAACGTGTGGAGCGGCAGACACAAACCAGAGCAGCAAGGCCGTGGCCAGCTCTGGAGAGGAAATGCCTCATGTGGGACAGCCTGAGAGTTCCCAGGACCACAGGCACGCTAGAGCAGCAGACCTCAAAGTTCGGTCGTTGGACCATCAGCGTCCGTATCAGCTGGGACCTTCACTCCAAGGGAAATTCTCAGGCCTCAGCCAGACAGACCTTCAGAACCAGAGGCTCTGATGAGGGGCTCGGCAGTCTGTTTTAACAAGTCCTCATGGTGACTAATGACCACTCCGGTTTGAGAGCCGCTGCTCTAGAGCACAGGCCTTCACAGCACAGGCCCTCGTTGCTCCGGTATGCATTCTGAGGTATGCAATGTTTCCAAGATCGCACAGCTTGTGGTGAAGACCAGAGCATCTGTCTCCTGGCTCCCAGTAAGGAGGGCTGGGAGACGTGCAGACAGATGCACAGGGATGTTCTGTTCCTGGAACCAAAGTCCCATTCATATCTAAAGATCATGAAACCATTTAGCAGTTGTTCCTGGGTGAAGATGACAAGGATGGGCTCTGACAGCCATTAAATCAATGGTGGGAGGTGCTGAAGTAAACAGAGTTAAGTGAGCATTTTTTACTGTAGAACATTTAATATGACCATATGTAATATTAATCTTCCAGAGGATAATAGAGTATACAGCAAATTCCAAAATATTTTGACCACAAATTTTGTGCTAGGTTATTAAAAAAAGTAGGGGGGGTGGTGGTGGTGATCTACAGCATGTCAAAATAGTAAACAATTTTTTATATAACTGATTGATTTATTTTTAAAATACCAATCAAATCAGTCTTGAAGGTGCTTAAACTGTAGTTGACAGGTTCCTAAATGTTTCCTGGTTCTCAGAGATCTATAAACCCATGAAATTATAAGCAACATTTTATGAGTATGTGCAAATGGGATATTTTTCTGGATGGTTTCCAGAGATTTTTATTAAATTTTCTATAAGATCGATGGCATATTCAATCACGAGTAGGCTAGCTTCACAAAGACACAGCCAATAAAATCTGCGCTTTTCCTCTGAGATTCTCGCTGTTGTTTACTTACGCCACTAAAAAGTCTCCTGGTTACTAACTCTACTTCCCTTCCAGTCTTTCCAGTCCACGTTCTAACTTTCCAAACTGCAAACCTATTCGCATTCATGGTTAAATACCACTGCCAACCGATTCAAGTACAAATGCTTCAGACCTCCACAGTAGGATTCCTCTCTCATTGTCACCCCCTCGCGTGTCCCGCAGTCAGACAGACAGACAACTTGTTTTCCCCAAAGACATGCTCACTCGCCTACAGCACCTCTACATGCGGAACTACCAACCGCTATTTCCCTCTTAGACGTTCTTCACAGCCTTCTCAAAAGCCTTCTCTTCCACAAAGTCCTCTCGATCCCCAAATACTCACTATCTTCTCCCCCGAACACGTCTCCAGGCATGTATGCGTCCATTTCTTATGATACTAATCATATGTGTAATATATGTGTGTGTATATATGTGTGTGTGAATATATACAGTAACTATGGGTGTGTTTATCACCCCTCCTGTGCTTGAGCACAGAAACTGTCATCACTCTTGTTTTTAATGTGTCACTGGGTCCTTTTGTAGGTCACCCTATTCAGGACTGTCACCAGGAAACCAATATTGACCTATCCTATGTTTTATCTTGAAATGATGAGATTTTGTTAGAAAAACACAAATCCTCATCCATTTAAAAACCAAAAGGCCTGTAGCCTTCTGTAGGCTTCTGTGTCTACTGGAACGGGCTGCCTTTGATGAGGCTGGGACGGCAAAGCGGTCAGAATGACGCGGGTCCAGAGGCACCCACCCACCCAGCCCGGACAGGCAGCTGCTGCTGCGCAAACACATTTCTGAGACGAGAGAATACAATTAAGGCAGATCAATAAAATCACAAAGAATTCCTTTCTCTGTGTTCATCTTTTCCTTGTGTTGAAGAACCCTCATACGTATTTTTCCAGAAGTCATGAATCAACAATAATTTTTGCTTTAATACATGAATTGATCTCCAAGATTCATCATCCCTCTCTTTTCTCCTTCAGTAGAAAGCTTTTATTTTAAATAAAGGAAAGAGATAAAAATAAGACATCAGGGGGCAGGGTACCAGAGGCCAAAAAGACTTATTACATCATTAGAAAATTCTAAAATACAAAATTCCAGCCAAAGTTGGAATTTCCCAAGCAGCAGCACAGAAGATCAGAATCCTATTTGTAGACATTCAAAGCTGACTCCCTTCACAGAGAGTGACAGCAAATGTGATGTTTTCTCTGAGGAAAGACACATGCCCCCTCCATGCACAGAGACATCAGCCTGGAGCCCTGAGCAAGCTGCTTCAGCCAGAGACACGGTGGAAGTCACAGTTGAGTTTGGGTGAGAAGAAAGTATGGGGCAGCCGGGACCACGGGAACGGCATGGAAGGAGCTCGGAGTCAGCTCCGTCTGTGCGTCAGGGGTGAGAGGTTCCCAAACTGCGAGGCTGAAATCCTCTGGGGGTCTAGGGTCCCCTTCTGATTCGTTCCCAACAGAAAAAAAAAGGATTTTAAATAAACCCATTGGCTCTGGGTCTACTGACACAACCAAAATGTTTTTTAAACAAAACTTGGCACAGAATCTTGAGTTTCCACACTGAGAAAAACATCTACCAACCCCATCAATTTATACACGCGTAAAAACAATCTGGGTTTGCTATTTCCCTCTCCTGTCCCTCCCTTCTCTCCTTGGCTAGTGATGGACACCAAGTGGCAGAGACCAGCGGACAAACGCAAACAGAATGAAGGCCAAGTAGAGGAGTACTTACATTTAAGTATCCGGTTACCATCCCAGAGTCCAAGGATTTCCTCTTCTTTTTCTCAACACATGTTATTTCTTCCTGAGATACCCTTTCCCCAACAGACTCAGCTTATGTACAAGTAAAAAGAGCAATCTGCCAAGGACAACCCAACTGGGTCCTAATATCCTCTCCAAATTTTCTGTCCAGCTTGGGGCAAGCCCTACGTGCCTGCCTCGGTTATTCTGTCTATAAAATGGGAATGACATCTTGCATTCTCATGAAGTCGGCTGAGTCCTACGATGCTGTAATTCAATAAGAGTTAAATGATTCTAAAAATCTGCATCATATCCTTCAAAAGCATCTTGAGCGTTTAGGATGACTGCAGTAAGTGAATTACAGTAAGTCTGATCCCTCCAAGAACTGCTTAATGGGAGAGCAACTGGGGTGCTCCCAGGGGATTTCCTACCTATCAGAGGGGTACAGGAGATGATTTGCTTTTTTCAATTTCAATTTGAGGGATTTATTTTATGGCTTCTCAGATCTCTTTCACTGTTGAAACCCCACAAAATAAATGGGTAATAAATAAAAGTCTGCTGTTGCTTAAGCCTGGGTTACTGTTCCCTCCATCTTGTTTTTTCCCTAAAAAATCAGTGTTGCTCTTATAGTAAACACCTCTCAGACTCTGTTCTGATTACAAATCCTGATGCGCAGCTTTCCTTTGGTAACACACATCTGTGTGGGCGACGGTGCTCCCTGTCGGGGCCTTTCTGTGTGCTGTGCACTGTCCAGAACATGCAAATCCTGAAACACAAGACCTACATGAAACATGCACCTATTTCGAGTTTAGCTATCTAATAGTCTGCTTTAGAATCTCTTCCTGTGACTGTGCCAGAAATGCATCTAATTTCTGTTTTAGGAACCACTATAAAAGTTGTGATATTGCAAAAATCGTATTTTATTATAATTTTATAAGAATATAGAAAATATGTTATACCCTACAAGATAAGATGGCAGACTCAATGATATAGATGAGGGGGGCCTGCCCCCCAAAACCCGGAATTATCTTCTGGAGGGCCGGCCTCCTGTAGTACAGGTTTCCCCTGCTGGGTGAGTGTTCTAGGAACCCATAGGCAGCAGCGCACCAACTGGCGTTGTTGTGAGAGGCTGCGTTCAGCTTCAGTACACTTTTCTGAAGGCTCTTTCCATGTGTTTGCCCATTTCATGGTGGGTAATTTATGAGTACATCTGCCCACCCCACACTGAATGTTCAGCAGTTTTTGATACAAAATGGCTTGACTCGCATGCCCCACCCTCCCTATTCAACCAAACTCACCCTGAGCAACTTTTTTTTTGTTTGTTTCCCTGGATGAAAAAGTCCTCAAGGGAACCATTTTGCTGATGTGGAAGAGGTGAGACAAAAAATAGCAAAGGCAATAAAAGGCATCAAAATCAGTGAGTTCAAAAACTGTCTTGAGCAATAGAAAGAATTCTTGGTAGGTGTACTGCTCCAAAAGGAAAGTACTTTGAAGGTGACTGAAGTTTAAACATGTAAGAAAAAAAACACAATTTTTCATTATGTTAGTTCCGGGTTTTTTTTGGATCTCCCCTTGTAGAGTAATGCCTCATTTATCCAGGAGGGCTGGGTAATGAGGTGGTCCACTGTGATTTGTTCTGATACCTGAGGCCTATTCCCTTTGTGTGCCAAAAGGTTTTTATTTGAACTAATTTTGATGGAAAGATTTCTCAAGCATATTACATAATTTCCAGCTTAATTATATATATATATAAACATACACAAGCTGTCAACATATTTTTTACCCTTCCCCAAAGACATGCTTATTGGTTTTTAGAGAAAGGAGAAGGGAGGAAGAGAGAGAGGGAGAGAAACATCAGTTGGCTGCCTTTTGTACATGTCCGAACCCACAACCTAGGCCTGTGCCCTGAATGGGAATTGAACCTGTGACTAGAATCAAACCCAAGACCTTTCAGCTTGCAGGACAATGCCCAACCAACTGAGCCACACTGGCCAGGGCAACTAGTAGCACACCTTTAATGATAAAATCAGCAGAGAGCTTTCATCCATTGCTCTTGCTCATTCCTTTGCTAATTGTTCTCAACTGCTTCTCCTTTCAGAGCCAGGACTATGAAAGCCTTTCTATTTCCTTTCTGACTGTTAGTTGCCCTTTTATCACTTATCAACGCTCTTGTTCCAAGCACTTTTTATTCCTTTAAGCTCCTGTTTTTCCTTTGTAGGAAGCTCAGTAACAAAGCACTTGTAGGAGTCACTTCAAGTTTTGCATACAAGCCCAAAGAGACGCACGATCAGGAACCTGTAAGAATGGATGAGTGTCCCTGTACAGAGGAGCAACGGATGCTCCAGGTGCCTGGTTCTTCACCAGGACCCACAGTGCATTGGCTGAGAGCCTTCCATAAGAGCAAGTGCCCTTACTCTGTCTCATCTTTTTATCTCATTATTTCACCCTGACGATGTGCCCTTAACCAGATCATAAAGTGACGGCAGAAAACATATTTACTGTCCAACTGATTGGCTCACTACTTACTATAGTGCTGAGTACATAAGTTCTCGTGTGATTTGACCATGCTGTGCCTTCCTTCAGAAACCCGGAGAAGTCCACATTTAAAGGTTAATGCAATAGGATATTTAAAGTTTCTGTCATTTGGCATTATTTGTAGCAATCGTTCCCCCCAACAGAGCTGACTGACTTGCCCTAGGCATTGCTGTAAATAAATATAAAGATTTCTCATTTAGTTTGTGACACTGTAATTGGAAACCAACCTCCATCCTAGTTACTCTCTTTTCTTGATTCAAATGCTTTCATAGAGAATCATTTTCTGGCCTGTGTAATTTATGAGCGAAATTTCCAGCTCTGTGCTGAAGCTTAACTGTATCCTTTGTCACGCCCTGCACGCCCAGTAACTCAGTAACATTTCTTAAGCTGTGCCTAAGTCACACTTTTTTGGCTTGTCAAAAGATCTCTTTGATCATGGCAGTCAAAAGAATTTTGAGTGGAGGCAACTCTTTATATTAAATCTCTCTGGCCCATTCAGGTATTGACTTGGAAATTTTCATTTAATGTCCCCTGTTATCTGTGTTACCTCAATTCTTTTCACCCTGCAAAAGTCACCTCAGGAGATCCTCTTTCCTTAGGACTTCCATTTTCTCAGCATTGGGTTCTTTTTGTTCTTCTTTTTTTCTTAATTCTCACCCAAGGATATTTGTTCATTGTTTTTAGAACACAGGTGGCAAATACAAGGCCCACGGACCCCACCTTCCACCTTGTTTTATCCAGCCCAGCACCTTGTTTCTACCCTGCAGCAGCACCAAGCTCCTTGCCCCTAATTAAGGAATAGTTACATTTATACAGTCCTAAAATTACATTCAGCCCTTTGAAGGCAACCTCGAGGCTGACGTGGCCCCTGGCGAAAATGACACCTTTGACACCCTTGTTTTAGAATGAAAGAGAGAGAGAGAAACATCTATTGGTTGTCTCACTTAAGTGCCTTGACCAGGGATTGAACCCACAACTAGGTATGCACCCTGACCAGGAATCAAACCTTCAGCCTTTCAGTGTATGGGACGATGCTCTAATCAACCAAGTCACAGTGGCCAGAGCCTTTATATTTTTAAATCAAGAAAGTGGTTGCTTTGTTTTTGTAATGAATTGTTTTTATTTTCCAGAGTAACTGCATTTTATCTTATTACATTTTTATTGAACTTATTGGGGTGACACTGGCTAACAAAATTATGCAGCTTTCCGGTGCGCAGTTCTACATACAACACATCACCTGTACACTGTACTGTGTGTTCACCACCCTGAGTCAAGTCTCCGTCCATCAACATGTATGCCCCCCCTCCCCTTCCAACCCCCTACCTCCTGGCAATCACCACACTGTTGTCCATGATTTGCCCAGGATGTGAGCGTGTATGCTCTCTCGGACACACTGCAAACACTTCTTGCCTCCATGTGCAATGTTTTGGTTGCTTCTGAAAACATTTTCCAGACCTGTGATGTGCCCGTGCCCCTTGTCTGCAGATGAGGGAGTGGGGCCACCGATCGAAGTACAATGTGCTGACACCAAGCACTGGTCATCATTTTGCGCCTGCAGAGGAACTTGTGGAGTGGCCCAGCCTCATTATACCCATTACCTGAGACCAAATCCTTCTGCAGACAGTCAGGTCCGCTCAGCTTCTAACCCTACTGCAGTAGTTCACTGGGTATCTCCTTTAATATGCCCTTCTCTCAAAGATAACTTTTGTTTTTTTTAGTTTACTGCAATTATTTTTTTTTCATTTTTTCCTTTTTATTGAGTTTTGAGGGTGACACTGGTTGACAAAATTGTACAGCTTTCAGGTGTCTAATTCTACAGTACGTTATCTGTACATTGCACTGTGCATTCACCACCCCAGGTGGAGTCTCTTTCCATCACCATTTATCCCACCCATGCCCTCCTCCCGCTCCCTCCACTCCCCCCACCCCGGCAGTCACCGCACCATTGTCCATGTATGCGTTTTTCTCTCAGTTTTCTTTTTTCTCAATCTCTCCACCTCCCAGCCCCACAACCCCCCACCCTAGCTGTCAGCCTGCTCTGTCTGTGGGTCTGTCTCTGCTTTGCTTGAGAGTTCATCTTGTTCATTAGATTCCACATATGAATGAAATCATATCATACTTGTCCGTCTCTGCCTGGTTAATTTCACAGAGCATAACGCTCTCCAGGCCCACCCACACTGTCGTAAATGGTAAGATTTCCTTCTTTCTTACAGCCAGGTAGTATTCCATTGTGTAAATGTATCGCAGCCTTTTTATCCACTCATTTACTGATGGACACTTGGGTTGTTTCCAAATCCTGGCGACCATAAATAATGCTGCAGCAAACACAGAGTGCACATATTCTTTTGAATTAGTGTTTCAGGTTTCTTAGGACAGATTCCCAGAAGTAGAATCGCTGGGTCATAAGAGAGTTCCATTTTTAATTTTCAAAGCTAACTTTTAAAAACATTTCATTTAGCTGTGAGAAAGCAAGTATAAAAGTCACTTTTGTGCTCATTGCAAACGTGTTTCTTTGTGACATTCCTGAAAATCCAGAATGACTACCGCCTTTCCTGATCCTTAACATACATTCTCCGCAAGCAGAACCTGGGAGTAACCCACAGAAAGCAGAAGGAAGTAAATAATAATAACAACAACAACAACAATAATTAGAGTGAGAATACTTTAAACAGAGAAAAAAAGGGAATAGAAAAAAAAAATCAATGAAACCAAAAGTTGGCTCTTTGAAAAAATCAACAAAACTGACAAAATTTTAGTTAGACTGACCAAAGAAAAAACAGAGAAGACTAAAACTAAAATCAGGAATGAAAAACAGAATGTTACTACCAGCCTCACAAAATTAAAAAGGATTATAAGGAAATTTTGAGAATAATTATGTGCCAACAAATTAGGTAAAACAGACAAACTCCTAGAAAGACACAAACTAACATAATTAATTCAAAAGAAATAGAAAATGTAATAGATCTAAAAGAAGTAAAAAGACAGAGTAATCAAAATTTTCCCACAAAAAAAGCCCATGGCCAGACAATTTTGCTGATGAATATTACCCGATGTTTACAGAATTAACACCAAGCCTTCAAAAATGTTTACTGAAAAAAAAAACATAACAACAAAAAAACCCTAGGAAAACAGGAGGAAGGGGCATTTTGCAACTCATTCTATGAGGTCAGTATCCCCTGGATACCAACACCAAAGAAATCACTAAAAAAGAAAACTACAGACCAATATACCTTATGATCAGAGATGCAGAAATTCTCAACGAAATAGTGTCAAACCCAGCCTGGCAACATGTGGAAAGGATTATACCCCACAACAAAGTGGGATTTATCCCAGGAATTCGAGTTTGGTTCAATATATAAAAATCAGTCACTGTAATACACCAAATTAATAGATACAGGACAATAAATCATATCCATACATGGAGAAAAAGCATTTGACAAAAATCCAATATTAATATCCAGGATAAAGACACTCAGTAGCAATAGAAGGGAACTTCCTGAACATAATAAAAAGCATATGAAAAGCCCACAGCTAACAGTATACTGAAGAGTGGAAGATTTAAGACTTTCCCCCAAGACCAAGAATAAGACAAGGATGCCCATTCAACACAGTACTAGAGGTTCTGGCCAGGAAAGTTAGGCAAGAAAAAAGTTTAAAGACCTCTATATTGAAAAGAAAGCAATACTAAAACGATTGCTACTCACCAAATTCACTAAAAACAAAGAAACTATTAGAATTAATAAAACAAGTTCAGCAAGGCTGCAGGAACATACTAGATCAATACACGAAAATCAATTTATTTCTACTAGCAACAACAAGCCAAACAGAAAACTAAGAATGCAATTTCCTTTACAATAGTATCAAAAATAATAAAATTCTTAGAAATAAATTTAGCAAAATAAGTACAGTACCTGTACATGAAAAACTACAAAACATCATTGAAAGAATTCGAAAGCTTAAATAAATGGAAAGACATCTGTGTTTATGAAAAACAATATTTTAAGATGGCAATTTCCCCCCAAATTATATATAGTTTTAATGAAATCCCTATCAAAACACCAGCTACCTTTTCTTGCAGAAATTACTAAACCCATCCTAAAATTCGTGTGAAATTGAAAATGACTCAGCAAAATAATCTTGAAAAAGGAGAATAAAGTTAGAGTACTCTCACATCCCAACTTCAAAACTTACTGCAAAGCCATAGTAATCAAGATTGCGCGGCGCTGGCATAAGGATAGACAAATAGATCAATGAAATGCAATTGGCAGTGCAGAAACAGACACAAACATTTATGATCAACTGCTTTACAACAAAGGTGCCAAGACAATTCAGTGGGGAAATAGTCTTTTCAGCAAACGATACTAAGACAACTGGATTTCCAGGTGTAAAGGAATGAAGTTGGGTCACTATGTCGTAGCAAAAAATTAATTAACAGAATGAAATACCTAAATATAAAAATTGAAACTATCAACAAACTCTTAGAGGGAAAAAAAAAAAAAACAGGTATAAACCTTGGAGATTTTGGATTAGGCAACAGTTCGCAGACATGACACCACAAGCACAAACAACACAATAAATACTTAAACTGGGCTTTGGAGAGAGCGAGGGTCCTGTGTTATCTCTGAGGGGCCACCTACCTCCCCATCTCAGCGGTTCCTCCAGGAGTCAAAGGTCTGGGCGACCCTCCCGCTCCTGCCGCAGTGCCCCTGCGACCTTTTCTTGTTTCCTTCCGCGAGGCAGGTGTGGCGCCGACTTGGATGGGGCAGGGGACCAGTACTACGCGCACACAGAGCTCCTGGCCGTCTCTCAGTGCTTCCAACAGAGTCCAAATGAGCCCAGGAGCACCTGAATCCTGCAGCTGTGTGACTGGGGGACTCGGCCTTGCCCCTGAATTCCAGGTTGCACGGATGCTGGACATGATGACCAGCAATGCCACCTTCAACTACCGCGGCAAGCCCCTGCGGAGAGACTGCAAGACTCTGCTCACCTGGCTGCGGCGGCCTGGCGTCCGCGCTGCGAGTCCTTCCCGCACTTCAAGACCTCTACACCTCCTTCGCCCCCTGGACCACCACGCAGGAGGGCATCTAGCTGGTGGGTGGGCTGGGCAGGCTCACCCGGATCTCCCACAAGCGGCCCTCTCCGCACGTGACCCACGCGCCCCAAGCAAGTGCACGTGGCCCGCGCGTGACGCGGTGCTGGTGGACACGCCCTTCACGCACAGCCGGCAGCGCACCTGCTGTGGCCAGGCCTTCCCAGCCCCAGTCCTCACGGGTCAGCCTGATGCTAGTCGAGGGCTTGACGGTGTGGGGGACGCTGATGGGGATCCACAGCATAGCTGGGGCAGCCAGTCACGTCAAGCTTCTGTTGGGGTCCGTCCCGCCGCACAAAGTACACGAGGACCTCATGAGCTTGCTCCTGAGCCATAGCGTCCCATGAGAATGTGGACAAGCAGCTCACCAAGATCACCCAAGTCACACCCGCAGTCCCCCGGCCTACCGGTTGGGGAGCAAGGGCTCTCCTCATATTGCCACCAGGTCTGCGAGCAGAAACAGCCAGTGCCCCACGGCTCTGTCTCCTGGGCTGAGCCTTCTTGTTGGCCCTGGGGTCGGGGAGAGGCCAAATTCCCAGGGAGACCACAGCACAGGGATCTGGGGCCAAGTGGGCCCAGGACCCAGGACATGAAAGCATCTTAAAGTTTAGACCCTTTTCTTAAGGTTTTAAAATGTCATATTTTTAAGCATACACAACACTCTCATTTCAGGGACACTCATTCCTATTTGTACTGGGTTTTTTTCTTAAGACTTCTTTTCTTTCTCTCTCTCAACATCTTTCCATTTTAAAGCAACCTTTGCTGTGTGCTCAACTGAGTGAGGGGCGGCCAGTCTCTGGCTTTCTGTAGCTTCGTGGGTAGCTTCCAGCCAGGGTCTGCGTGTCACATCAGGGTTAAGGGTCCCAGAGCCAAGAGTCACAGCTTCATGGGGCGGGACAGAGCCCTGGGAGTCAGTGCCAGGTACATGGGCACCCACTGAACAGTGTGTGCATGAAAAAAAAGATAAATTGGAGGTCGTTAAAAGCAAGAACGTTTGTGAAGCAAATGATACCATCAATAAAGTAAAATGGAAAACTACAGAATGAGAGAAATTATTTTTGAATCATATTTTTATAGATCTAGTATCCAAAATTTATAAAGAACTGTTACAACGCAATAGTGAAAGTCAACCCAATTAAAAAGTGAGCAGAGGATTTGAAAACACATTTTTGCAAAAGAGATACACAAATGGTTCAATAAGCACAGGAAAAGATGCTCGACATAATTAGTCATTAGAGAAATGCAGAACCGCAATGAGATACCACTTAAAACTCACGATGGCTACAATAAAGTCAGAAAGTAACTGGTGTTGGTGAGGCTATGGAGAAATTGGCACCCTCAGACATTGCTGATGGAAATGTAAAATGATGCAGCTGCTAAGAAAAGCAATTTGGTGGTTCCTCAAAAAGTTAAACATAGAATTACCCCCAAGACCTACTAATTCTACTCCTAGGTGTATATCCAAAATAATTGGGTATATGTAAGTATAAACATATACACTCTTTATACCCCTATACACTCTTGGCTACATATAAACATATATTCATACAAAAACTTGTATATGAATGTTCAAAAATGTATTATTCATAGTAGCTAATAGGTGGAAACAACTCAAATATCCATCAACTGATGAACAAATAGTTATATCCATACAAACGGAATATTACTTGACCACAAAAAGACGAAGGACTGATACATGCTACAACGTGGATGAAGCTCGAAAACATCATGCAAAGTGAAAGAGACCACTCTCAAAAGGCCACGTGTCGTATGATCCCATTGATGTGAAATGTCCAGAATAGGCAAACCCTGATTGACAGAGAGTAGATTTGTGGTTGATGGGGCTGCAGGGAGGGAAAAGGGGGAGTGGCTGCCAATGGCTACAGGGTTTCTGTTCTGAGGTCATGAACACGTTCTGGAACTGGGTAGTGATGATGGCTGTGCGTGTTTACTAACACACTAAAGAACACTTCAGTGAATTGTCCATTTTAAAAGGGTGAGCATTATGGTCTGTGAATTATATTTCAGTTTTCAAAAATCCATCTTTGATTGATCCTATTATGTGTTTGTTTTTTATTTCCTTCATTTTGGCTCCAATCTTCATTCTGCCATTATTTTCCTACTTCCTTGAGTTAAAAATCTAGCTCATTATTTCTGAGGCCTCGTTATTTTTCATGGTAACATTTAAGGCTGTGTATTTTCTTATTAATACTGGTTAAGCTATTACTTATACATCTTGATAATTAGTATTTTTATTATAGTTTTGAGTACATTTTAATTTTATTATTTATACTTTCACCTGTTTAAAAATGTGACTTTAAACTTCCATGCATCTTGTTTATTTCTCAATATTTTTATGCTGGCTTTTTAACTTGTGGTTTGTCAGTACAGTATTATTTTAGTCGTTTACTTGGTGTGAGGACCAGTTCAAAAACCTCAGTGACTCGACACACACACGTTTATTTCTCCCATAAACCGACTGGTCAGTCCACTTTTCTGAGTGCCTCTGCTCTAAGCAACAACTCGGGGGCGGAGGCAACATGTGCGGAGTAGCTTTGCCCCCGAGGGCCTCCCTGGACAGCCCGCTTCACCAGCTGGCTGGTGAGCGACGGGAGACTGCACGGGGATCCCCGAGGGTGTGTGCAGGGGCCAGGCCTGGAGGCGGCAGGATCACTTTTCCCCACTTTCTTTGACTTCAGCTTATCCCGCGTTCCCATCGAGTTCACTGGAAAACGCAGCTCAGCTGTGGACGCAGGAAGAGGAAGCGCGGTTAGTGGACGCCTAGCTGGTGCTCGCCGCAGGTGCCCGCCTTTGAAATCTGCAGACTCACTGTGTGACTCAACCGTGGCAAAGTTTCTTCCATCTTTTATGTTCGCTTGGAAAGAACATGTATTCTGCAGTTGTTGGATGCAGTGTTTTCATAAATGTCTGTCGGGTTTCACTGAAGTCTTCAACACGCACTGATTTTTTATGTGCTTGAGTTTCAAATAAGAGGAAAATATTAAAATGTCCCACTGTGACTGTGACCTTGTCACTGTAACCTTGTGGTCCTGTTAATTTTTATTGCATATCTTTGAGGCCATTAGGTACATACAAGTTTAAAATTATTACAGCTTTCTGGTAAGTTGAATACTTTCTTTATCTTTATTTAATGGTCACCTTTATGTTTAGTAATCCTTTTTTCCTTACAATATATTTTTTCAGATATTAATATAATTATATCAGCTAGCTGTAATCAGATATATTTTCAACCAATACTGTAAGTTTAATTTATTTTTTTACATTTTACATGGTATTAATTCCTTATTAATACTAATAATTTGGGGAACTTTAAGTTACTTCAGGTATGTTTACATGTGGCTTTTTTCATTCAAATGTTTTATTAAGAGCATCTGATATTTCTATCAGTTTCTCAAAACATCTAATAGTTATGAATCATGTCCATGTCTTAAATGATCCCAAATGATATCTAAGTATGCTGACTTAACTTCATACAATATTGTTAACATCATATAAACAACATTAACTGATCAGCTGATACAATAAATAAATTACACTATTTTAAAGAGTAGAGTCACAGTTATAAAACTAGGTTTGAATGTATTCTCTGTTCTGTCAAATTTAAAATGTTCTTTGATATAAACATCATAGGGAGTCATTGATTGTTCAGCAACATGTGCTTTGGACATACATTGACTCTGCAAAATATAAACCTTCTCGGTCAATGCTTCAACCCATCAGTTTACTACTTTATCAATTTTCTCTTCATTGCCTTCTCTCGTTGGCCTGTGCTGTCCATGCGAGTTCAAGTATGGCGCCCCAACAATAATATTTTCCATTTCATATCATTCCTTGGAGTACGCAAAGTACTTTTAGTAGGTGCTCAATAACTATTTGTTGAATTGAATTATCCTACTTCTTCTTGATTATCAGAAAGGAGATCAACCATGACACAGTCAAGAATTTTCTGTGTGTGGTGCTGAATGCCCTGAAAGCTGAATCCATTCCCAGTCTCTGTCTTACATGTCCCCAGCGCCATGCACTTGAAATGTCTGCTGCAATCTCACTCCTTCTTATGTGCAAAGAATGCAGCCAAGAAAGACTACTCACTTCTATGAAGTACATCCAAGCCAAGGCCATTACATTCCATCTTTACCATTGAATACAGATTTCTCTAAAAAGGCCAATCCACTTTTAAAAGCTGAACGGATGACCTAAAAGTCATTTACAGCTGATTAATATTTAGGGACCCCCCAAAAAAAATCCAACACAAGAATATATTCCAGATTTATTGGGCCTTACTTTGATGAGGACTTGATTGAATTTTCATTCACTAAGTTCTTACCTTCCTTTGGTTCTGAACTAGTCAATGGAATGTCACTGGCCATGTTGAACTCTGCAATTCTGCCACCCTTATTGAAATGATCTATTTCTATGGCAAGACTGCCAGCTTGAGATAGTCTTTTCCTGCTGAGCCATTTGCAGTGATGGATGATGGAAGGAACAGTAACACTTTCCAATTTGGAGCCTTTTAGGCATTAACTGGGTCTTTTATTCCACATCCTTTCAGCCCTTCCCTTATTTTTCTTTGAGCTCATTGACTTTTAGACAAGAAAATGACACATTTCCTTAAGGAATGGGCCCTTAGCTAGGAGTTGATGTCATTTTTTTAAAGAGAACTTTCTAGAAAAGACAGAATTGACTCTTAAACCTGATGTTCTTCCACTGGAAACAATGTGGAAATTTTGTTAAAATATGTGAACAAAGATTTGTTTAATAACAGACATATTGAGTAGAGGGAACCACCTGAAGCTTGAAATAGGGCACTTTATGAAAATTAAGGGGGAGTAATAAATTACAACATCTCTAGTAACTTTATGTGTAGCGGTGATTACTTCCCTAATATTTTCATTTTCCTCCTGACACATGACAGAATTTGCTTCCTGGCCCCTCATGCCTGGGTAGGGCCATGTAGCTGGCCTGCCCAGTGAATGTCTCGGGATGTGAGTGTGTCACTGCTGAGCTCCTCAGGAGCTCTCCTCCCTCTGCCTGGTAACTGACAGTGACCATCTTGTCATCCGATTCTGAGTCACCGCCAGGAAGAGTCAACCTCAGCTTACTTGTAATGGACAGGTAGCATGACCAAGAAATAATTCTTTGTTGTCTTAAACTCCTGAGATGTGGGGGTTATTTTTAATTAGCCTATAGCTAGGCTTGTGTTATGATTTATGGCTAAGCCATTAGGGAACTTCCTTTTGCCAATGGGGAAAAATGACAAAAAGGCTCCCAATACTTTTTAGATAAATCTAGAGATGAACCATGAGTGACAGGCTTTTACACATTTCTAACTCTTTGAGGTCATTCATAAGAAAGGGCAACCCTACCTTTTCACAAAATCCTGCTTATTGTTGCTGCACAGAATCATATGTGGGACACTCCATATGTGAGTAAACGAGGGACATTTGCGACTTCTGAGAAGTAATGTCGCCAGAGGTATGAAAAGCATGGGCTCCGGGGCACAGGTTTCCTTTCTGACTGCTTTCCTCTTGTTCTCTATCCCCCTGCGGCCTCAGCTTCCTTGTCTACAAAATGCAGATGATAGCAGTGCTGCCCGTCAGCAGTTACCAGGGAAGCCCCAGTCAGAATGCTATCAAGGCTTCATTATAAAGTGAAGTGAATATTTTTTCCAGGGCTGGACTTGAAGGAAATGCTTAATAAATTGAGGTTCTCCTCATGGTTTGAAGGAAAAGTAACATGAATTTAAGCTACCTTACCAATACTGTAGGGTTGTTACTCCACATTGCCACCTACCTTTTTTTCTTTCCTTTTCTGTCTGTCCTGATTCTTTCGGATCCTGCCTCATTTTTTATGGCATTTGTGCCCAGTCAGTCATTGGTAAGAAGAGCACGGTGATAATCCCAGCAGCTGTGTCTCAAGGTAGTGAGTGAGCATTTGTTCTGTGTACCTGGTCCTTACTCTAGGCACTTTTCATACATTTTTCTCCTTACAACAGCCCAGTGAGGCAGACATTTTTGCCCTTTTGCAAATGAGGTTGAAGATAGATATTTACCTACAGGCATGCAACTATTAATTCATACTGAACTAATAACCACCAAGTAAGGGAAGCAAATACCCAGGTTTGCCCTGAACAGTCTGTATTTATGACTAGTATCCTGGCATTCCATCTGCTTTAGCATGTGTCTCAGATCCTATAAAAGTGTTATTATTAATAGTTGTATTAAAACAGACTGGGTTTGCTAGACTTTCACTTTCATGTCTAGTCTATATGTGAAATGCACATGCCAGAAAGAGAGTTCTCAATCTAATACTTGCTTAAATTTGGAAAACAACCAGACATGACCTTACTTTCCTTTCCTGGCTCTTTCTAGATGGAATGTAATGGTACCTTCTTGAAATCAAACAAACGACCTGATCCACTAGGAGCTGGAATAAGCAAGCTCCTTCTGTCTTTAGCTGTGTGAGTGGCAGAAGTGTTCACCACCACTACCCCTTCCAGGAAACAAAGCACATGGGCAAAAAGTGCCAAGGTCAGCGCTACAGCCTGCAAGATGCACAAAGTCGCCAGGGTACCAGGCCGCAGACACAGGGAAGCTTGGGCAAGTGTAGATTAGTTACATGTGAAACGTGTGGGAAACAGAGACTGAGAATCCTTCTGTGGAGTGTATACAGGGGAGTATCTACTATAGTGGTTTTATCATTCAATATATGCTCTAAACCTACAATTTTTTATTTATGTCGTTGTTTGGTGACTTTTTAAAAGCTTTAAAGTAAGTCAGCAGCAGCAGTGAATTCTAAGGAAAAAAACACGTGTTAGATAAAAGTTTAAGTACTGGATTTCCATTTCTTAAGAAAGTTGATGAACACTTAACTTGCACATAAGGTCTGGCTTGGGATCTAACCTGGGGCCACATTACCCATGACCAAGTGGAAACTTGAGGTACAAAGCTGCTGAAAAAGTATCAGCATGTATTTTGAAAGCTAATGGTTACTTAGCACACGTTTTCCTGAAAGTAATGATTTAATTAAACTAACGTCAAATACCAAAGAAATGAACAAATATAAAGATGAACCCTCTTGCTGTGTAGAATATTTGAATTTGCAATTCTATAATATGGTTTGGAATAGCTCAACTTGTTGTGAGATTCTTGATGGAACTATTATTTTTAATTGGTTAAATTTATACTCTGTATTGAACTGGAGTGAAAGTAAGAAGCCCTATGATTTTGCAGCATCTGACTTTGGAGAAACATTCAAAAGAATCATGGAGACAACTTAATTGAAGAACTTTGATTAAAATGTTTTTCAAAGAAAGATACTCTGGAAGCAAAAAGAGTATGTGTGAATATATTTGGGCTGACATATTTATACATTTTGATGTTAAAAACAGAATTGAGAATACACTCCATTAGCAGTATTTTCTCTTAGCTTACCAGGTACTTCTGTATCTGAAAAGAGAGTATTTTCTCAACTAAAAATATTATAATCCACAGATGAGTCTATTAAATATGCCAATAATTCAAAATTTATTAGCCATAAACTGTACTTAAAAGAAGACTGCAGGCAATTTTATTAAATTTTTAAAATGAGACCATGTTGGAAAAAATACATGTTTGAGAACACCAGAAAAACAGTATTAGAAACAGACAATACCAGGAAATTGATTAAAGTATGTAAAGTGTGTCAAGCAAATTGTTTATATTATTTTTAATCTTTCATATAATCAACATAATAATCAATGTAAAGCTTTTTTTAAAAATTTTGCTTATATGTAAATGGATATGTGCTATTTTTACTATTAGAATTTTATTTTTGAAATGGGTTTTCAGTAGAAATATTTTGCAAATACTAATGCATTTTATGAAAAAGAATGTATTGATCAATAAGCAAATACTCTGAAAAGCATAATTGTCATTTGTAAGCAGTTTCTTTTAGTCAAACAATTATGTGGCCATACTTCCCAGACAGGGAGTCCATCTGCCACCTGAAGGAAGGGCAGCCCAAGGGGGTGTGACCTTCCAAGCTCTCAGTATGCGATAGGTCAGCTTCGTCTAAGGCACCATGGTGAGTTGGTTTAAGTGAAAAATTGAACATAATCATCTTACTCCCTCTCCTCCTTTCTTCTGGGTTCTTTTTGGTTCGATGGTGTCAGGGATTCCTGGACACGCAGTCACCTGAGAGTTATGGCTGATAAATGTCTTCACTGCCTCAAAGAAATGTGCCAGGGCTATGACGCTCGCCAGTGTTGCCTGAATTCCAAGCAGAACGACATGCCTTTGTGACTCTGAAGACTAATCTCTGTCACTCACAGCTTGTTGGCTTCCCTCCTCATTTCTGCAATGTCTGCAGATGGTGCGAAGCTCTGTGCCAGAGTTATTTACCCACACGTTCACGTCACACACAGCTCCCTCTTCGAGCCATTCCAGGGGGAGTTAAACATTGAACAGTTATGCAACCTCCTGTCAACCCCTGGGTCTCCACAGGTCCCATCCAAAATGATACCTCTCCAGTACTACCTGCTGCTATCGCTCAACTGGATGCAACAGGGACATTGACTTCAAGAAGTCTCTCCAACCACAAAAATAAACACTTCCAAAATGCGCATGAACAACCAACTTTCCCTGTGTAAGCATTCCTTACCACGCTCCCAATGCTGCCTGCCTTCTCACTGCATCTTTCTTCTGGAACCCAAGTGGAAGCATTCACCAGTCCTCTGCCTTTTCATTAATTTACAAGGCAGCAATCATTTCAACACTGAGGACCAGAGCTTTGGGAGAAAAGTGCAAGGCAAGTTGGAAGAAGGAAGAGGGAGAACAATACTTATGCTAATCAGTCCTTTACATTTGTTATTAATATTTCTATCAAGACCAGGAGTGTTCTTACTATCCTGATTTACACATGAGGAAAATGTAGTCTCAAAGAGATGAAATTCCTTACTCAAAGCCACATTTCTAATAAAGACAGCAGTAGGACTTGAATCCAGGCAGTTTGCATTTAGAGCCTACAGTCATGAGCTCTATCTCATCAACATTTTTGAGAGGGTAGGAGCAGACGGAAAAGAACAACAAGTAAACCAAAAAGACATGGGGAAAGAGATGGAAAAGAGGGAAGGTAAGTGGGAAGGAGAAAAAGTGGGGGATGGTGGGAAGAGAACCAAGGAGGAGCAAAGGGAAAAACATAGGAGAGAGATGGAGAAAGAGAGAGATGGTCCCACAAACTTCTTGTTCGTAGTTTAGGTAACCTGTTCCTTGATAAATCTTGGATAAATTTAACAATTATTAAAATAGCTACTATTTTTTCAACAGTCATCTTTTTTCTTTTTTCCATCCTGGAAGAGTCGGCTCCACTGTCTGCCAGTGGAAACTTCCAGTATTAGAACACTGGCTTTCCAATCAGCGATGTTCAATTTCCTCTTCTGGTAATTAGGAATAAATACCCACCCACCTTGCAGCTCATTATCAATAAGATTCTGGAAGCAAAGCATCGGAATTGCAAATTAACTTCCTTTGCACTGAGTGCCATGTTACTGGACTAAAGGGGTCTATCTGCATACACGCACCGCAGCCCAGTAAGACGCAAACAGGAGCCAGCAGCAAACAAAATAAAGGTTTATTTTCAGGAAATGGCCCCGTGCCTGGATACACAGGTGAGCTAATGCTCAAAGACCTCCTTCCAGAGGATAGGTTACAGAGGGGAAAAATCATTAATCATAGTGACTAAGGGAATTCGGGTCCTGGTCAGGTGACGGTCTCTACGATTGGTCGGCCCTAGAAGAGGGGTAGCTGATCAGTGCCTCTGGTCTTGATGTCAGCCAAGGCTTTGCTTTGTCAGGTTTTGCCACTTTTCTGGGCCTAAAGCTGAAATACAACTGAGGCCTAGATGGTGTCTCTAGTTTGACTGAATTTCTGACTTTGTGGTCAACAGACTCAGGGCTTGGCTCCTAGGATTATTTGATGCTGACCAGAACCTCATTGTCTTGAGGGCCTAACGATTAAAGGAGCGGTCATGCAAGGGAGAAGGAGGCAATAAAGCCAGTGTGTTGGATGAGTTCAGTTTGAATCAAAAGGAAGGAAAGGAGAAAAGGTCATATTAAATGAAGTTTCTATGTGTTCAGGCCATCACTTTAGCCAATGAACTAAGGCACAGAAGGAAGAATTGGACAAAAGAAGAAAAAAGGAAGAGGAAGAAATAATAACAAATAACATTGACTGAATATTTTTTACATGCCAAGGACAGTGTGTACTACCATGGTACGTTCGGGAAGATGGAATTTTCTTCCTCTCCCCTTTGGAGTAAAAGCAAGCACTGGCTGTTAATTCTAGACCTAGACCTCCTAAACCCCAGGCAAGGGATAGAATATAAAGTAGAAGTTATGAGAATGGGCTCAGAGCAATACTGGGCTGAACTCCCACTCCACCATCAAGCTCATTATTCTCATTGCCCATCAGATGCATTCTCTGCTTTGTGATGATCACTGTGGACTGCTCCTCTGGATTTCCTCGGTGTTTTCACTACGTTTGTGAAACTCAGAGTATGAAGGAGGAAGGGAGGTGGATATATGTGGAACCAGTCTGCCTGGAAGATAGAAAACTGGCCCTTTTTACAACTAGATAGAACCTAATCCCAGTCCTAGTAAAGTATTCCAGAACCCAAGGGTCCCCAAACTATCCTTTTAAGGAATAAATTCCAGCCATGTCCAATGGTCTAGTGTTCACAAATATTATACATCTGTTAGATATAGCAGATGTAGAAACCCCCCACTGCTCCACCATTGTTCTGTGTCCGGAGATTGCAAATAGGGTTCTTTTAAAGTGCCAACTTGGATCAATTGGTGGTGGTTGCCTGGAGTGCTGGGTACGGAAAAATTCTCGGGCCAAGTGCAGGCTCAGCAGGAAAATTAAGTATTGTGATTGATTAACCATGTCTGCCTCAGACACAGGGTGAGGGGGTGCCCTCCCACACTTGCCTATTTGCTGACCAAGTGTTAAAGTATTAAGGAACTTTCTGGAAGACAAGCAAACTGGGTGATGGCATTCCAGAGGCTTTTACTGCTTCTTGCAGGGATACTCTAACGATCTCTGTACCCTTCTCCTAGAGAATGTATTTCAAATAAAAGGTAATGACTGAGATTACAGATACATTTTCCCATTTGAATCTTCCATCTTTATGTGCATTTGCATTTAGCAGTGAAACTATAACATGTATTTGGTATCTGCTGTAAGCATCTAGGAATGGTTAATATTAAATAGATTCAAGAAATAGAGTTCTCTACTGGACACTGATTCAGTCAAAGATCTTCAGCATAGCTCACTGAGCTCATCTCATCAATGATATGTTCACGCAGCTAAAGGCAAATGTTTAAACATTTAGTTAATGCACCATATGTCTTAAATGTTTTAGTTCCATCTGACATTTTTCTAAATCCATTTTAGTGGAAACCCGCCAAGTAAATTTACTTCTCTGGAAGATGATTATTCCATTCATCTTAAACTGAATCCTCCTGGACCTCTCAAACACAATGAACTCTTAATTTGTAGGCTTCCAAGTCCAAGGACAGTGTTGTCTTCATGTTCTGCTTTCTGAGGTCCGGGAAGATGCCAGGCTCGCTGGCTCCACAGGGCACGGTTTCTGCCCCGAGGGCCACACTGCCCGCTCTAGGCAGAGGCAGCTCCAGGAGGAACCAATTGCCAAACCTAGGGGCTCAGTGGAGTGATGGGAAAGAAAAAATTGAGGACTGACAAAATAAAAGGAACAAAGTCACAGAGATTAAAGAAGTTGAGGAGAAAAAAATAACCAGGACAAAGGACAAAGGTAAATAAAGAACATTTACAACAGGACATAGTTAATAACTCCTACTTTTTAGGCCACACCCTCCTATGGATTAAAAACAATATAGAAGATAAAAATAATAACCATATAAGTCCGAGGTTTGGGCTTAGTGTTTAGCAACACAGACTTGATACCAGATCATTTAAAATCTTGGCTCTACCAGTTGCTAATCATGACCCTGAATAAATTATTTCATCTCTCTGAGCCTAATTTCCTTACACAGTTGATTAAAATATTAAAGTAAAATAGATAGCTATAAAAACCCAAGTTTGACAAGAAAAGTAACTTATTTTTTATAAGTGAATTCAACTTAAGGTATAAACTCCCAGTCTGCCTATAGCAGAAGATACATTTTTATCACATTTCAGTATACCTAATTCTCATTCAATGATTTTTATAAAGCCAAATTAAAATATAATTTTCTAAGTCTTTATCCCATTCAAATCTTAGACATTTTAGGGTAGGAACTCGCTCTTTCAGGAGTTTCACCTGCTGTGCTTCACATTCTACCTGAGGGCGAACGAGTTTTTTGAGAGGGCGTTCTGTAACGTCACAGCCTCCAGCCCTTGCTGGTGGGCACTGCAGACATCTCATTCGGCTTGGCCTTTGGGGGCCGGCCTCTTCCCTTTCTCATCTGTGCTGGCAAAGTGGGGCCCACCAAGACCTGGGCACCCTCAGTTGGCACCCATTCAAGTCAAATCTGCCCTGCCTGATCTTTGTGATGTCTTCCTGGCACTCTGAGCCAATGCCTCTAGTCAAAGGTCCTTTTCTCCTTCAGCTTCCCTGCCTTGACCTCAGACCTTCTCCTGTCCACCAGTCCTTTCTTCAGTTCTGTAACCCACTTGGGAGTCTGGGGAGCTCTCATGTACTACCTTCACATCATCCTAGAGTGCATAAGACCTTGGGATGCTGCCTGCATCTCTCCACCCATGCCTATCCCCTGACCATAACTGCTCCACATCACACTGGACATTGAATACAGCCAACACTGGGATTTGTTTGGAGGTTATCTGTCTCCCCAGTTTCTCCCCAGTCAGCAAAGTAGGGACTCTGAGCTAATCACTAACTCTAGACTCGGAGCTCTGCTCTCTTTACCTGTTGAGGAACAGTGTGCAGAGATAAATGAAAGAAGAAAACAAAGAGCAGGAAAAACAACATTTAAGCCCATTTTTTGAAATCTAAATCTTCGGAAGAACCAGAATCTTTCCTGGAAGGAGAAGGGTGATTCTAGCAGCTGCAGGCCACATGACCAACTCAGGGATTTGGACAGACTGTTTTCAGGAAAGAAACTAGATTCCAAACCCACACTGGAAGGACAACCCATAACTTGGGTTACAAAGAAGTAAACGTGAGGCCATGCCGTGGAGCCTGCTTTCGCTCTCTGTTCAGCCACCACTGGTCGTCGGCTTTCTGAGACCAGAGACAAAATGGTCACTCAGGATGGGAGATGCTGGGGATAGAGGTCAGAGTGGAAACCTGTGCTTCCTCTAGATTCCAAACAAGCTACTTAACGCCTCTTAGTAATCCAAGGTCATTTCAAGGCATATCTCTGTTCCCCCAAAAACTCTGTGGGCTGTCACTGACTGCACTCTATGGAGAAGAGGGGGAGGATCAAAACAGAATCTAGACAATCTTAGCTCCCACTTTCTTTGAAAGGAAGAAGACACCAAGATAAAGATATTTGGGGGAGAGGTGTGAGTGTGGAAAGATTTACTAAGAAAAGAGTATAGCGGGGAGAATATATTTGAAAATATTTAATTGATGAATCACCTTTTCTTTTCAACCCTTAGGGAAAGGTAGAACATCCTGGGTCAAATACATCATTGCTTGGCTTCAGATTTTAAAATATAGATTTTCATTATTGTTCACAGTAAGACAATGGGCTAAAGACAAGTGCCTCTAACTTTCAGAATCCAGGACTTTGATGAGGTGTTTTCTTTGAACTACAAAACTGAGCATTATGAATTAGGAGCCAAATCTAGAAAGATTAGAGCCCAGGGTTCTAGTGTGAGGCTTGAGGCGGGGAAGGCAGAGGATCAGACTGAAGGGCAGTTTCCGTCACCAGAGTTAAAGTGGAAAATGAGCAGCCAGAGCCTGTTAATGGGAAGAGAAGTTGGAGGGGCAGACATGAGTAAACTCGATTCCCTGTCACCTTGAGGCCAGGAATTAAAAGTAGGGTGTTTCCTCCCTAGAGCTCATGGCTCTCACAAATGACCTGAGGCTTCATGGCAGCAAGGTCCGCATGGCGTCTAGATGTTGGAGTAGAAATGACCTAGGAAAGCACCAGGTGGAAGAGCCCAAGAGAGCGGTCTCCCACCCGCTACCCCCAACCCTGCCCCCGCCCTATTCCCAGGTTCGGTGGGACATCTGAAGCCCCCAGGAGCCCTAAGGATGCAACTGAAGTCACAGCCAGCTCCAAAGGACTAGCAGCCCCAGGGATAGCTAAAGTGCATCCCAAGTCCATCATGGGGAAAGTCACCAGGCGCCACACACGACATGCAAACAAGCCACCCCATTGCAGACACTTCAGCAATGGATACGACATAAACCCCTTCCCAGAAAAAGACCCGAAGGACCTCATGCCCCCAAATCTCAAGAAGTTAGTGTTCCTCCACTAGCTGGAAAAGCAGAGGGGAGGGAAAACTCTCCAAACAGTTCATTTTAAACCAGAAAGCCAAGAAACTTTTAATTGGTAAGATCAAGTGTTCTCTCTCAGTAGGGTAGAGGAGCAAGGAGTCGAGTCATAGAAAAAACGAATTATGGGAAGTCCAGGATTTGAGGGAAAGAGCTGCTTTTTGTCTGTTTTTAGTACGTGTATTAACTGCCTGGGCTGCCATAACAGAATACCACAAACTGCGGGTATCGTTCCTTACATGTGGTCTGTTAAACAACAGAAATTTATTTTCTCGTGTCCTGGAGGCTGGTGCCAAGACCAAGGTGCCAACAGGATTGGCTTCTGGTGAGATCTGTCTCCTTGGCTTACAGATGACACCTCCTCACTGTGCCTGCACATGGCCTTTCCTCTGGGCGCGCAGAGGGGGACAGAACTCTTCTGTCCCTTTCTCTTCTTATAAGGACACCAGTCCTATTGGATTAGGGCTCTGCCCTTATGAACTCGTTTAGCCTCCACTGCCTCCTTAGAGAGCCCGTCCCAAATACAGTCCCGCCGGGGGTGAGGGCCTACACATGTGAATCTGGGGGAGACAAAATTCAGGTCATAACTGTTATTAAAGTTGTAGCATAAAATATATTGTCTATATTATACCAGTAAAGACCTTAATCTAGCCCCTGGACTTAATAAGAATTTAACAAAAGGGCAATGTAATAATAATATTATTACTATGTTATATTAATTAGCTAATTTGTAGTGTCAAGTATTGTTTTATGTGTTTTAAACCTGCTACTGCCTTTTAAACAACAATCTTACAAGATATATGCTATTATTCTTTGACTTTACTCCTATCAGCTCTACTGGAAAAATAGCTTCCCCACCCCATAACCGAAGCCCAGCCACAGATAACCCACAGCGGGCATCCTCCCTGGAACACGAGTTTAACTGGAGACGACACTGTTTCGGCCCTTTTCCTCTCCACTTTCTCCAACCGCTGTGGTGATCTCTTTAGTCCCTCCCGACGCTAAAAACGTCAGTCACGTCATCAGGACCCAGCAAAGAGGCCATGACAAATGCTTTTGTCTGATGAAGGTTCTGCTGCAGATGCCGCTACCCCTGAGGACATATATGAAGCAACAAGGTCACGGAAGAGGCCACCGTCGATGACCACAGCCAGCCATGTTCCTGTCACCACCAATGTAATTATAGAGATGCCAAAACTGCTGCTTGTCCAAGTAATGCCACATTGCTGTGCCCACGCTAATGACCCTTCAGATAGGATCCCTGCTGGGGGTCCATTCACTGAGTCCTACAGTGTCACACCAGAATCACCTGTCCCTTCCAAACTTCTGCACCTTTCCCTCTCTCAGACCTTCCCATCCTCAGTACTTATATTGATATTTCTGAGTTTCAGGATGAAATGGCCTAGGTTCAACATGCAGTCAAGAAGGCAAATGGAGACACAGAAAAGAGGATAACAAGAAGAACAATACTCGGTGAAATGAGGAGCCAGAGGCCATCTGTGCATGGACGTGGACAATGGTGTGGGGATTGTCTAAGGGAATACGTGTGTGGGCAGTGCTGGGTGGAGGGGGGCAAAGGGGGAAAGATTGGGACAACTATAATAGCATATACAATAAAATATAAATTAAAAAAAACAGAAGAATAATACTCAAAATAGATTAGCAGCAAGAAATACGATTGGAGGCACAAGAGATAAATAAAAAAAATAATTTCAGCTTCAATGACATGTTGTAGGTGATATCATCCAGCAGCAAGAATGCTTTCCCTAGAACTTAATCCAAAGGTACCTCTTCCCTTTCGTGTCTGGTAGTCAGCTGGAAAGTAGTCAATCTCTAGAGATTTTCCCTGCCATGCAAGAAAAAAAGTATTTCAAATATTAAGTGAAAATAACCCTATGCATAGATTTCACTGCCTTCCTTTTCTGTTTTTTAGCCTTACTTGATACGAACCTACTGTCTTTCTCTGAACACACCACAACCCTGAGCTCACAGAGAGAAATCCTTCAGAAATCCATCTTCCCACAGAGACTGTTTTTGGAGCAACCCAATTCGGTGCCTCCTAGATAAAGCAACCAGCCTGAAAAGGAATACGGAGACCATATACTAAAAAGTGACATATAATTATTACTACACCTATTAAGTGAACAAACCAGCCAGAGCCCAATTACATCTTTGCAACATACAATGAAATACCTCTTAAATAGTTCCTCCACAAAGAAATAAACCTGTCACGGAAGAAGCATTTGCCGTGCATCAGGGATATGTGTTGAGGAAGTAATGTTGGTGTCAGGGTCACACTGGCTGTGATTCAACGGGCAATTAAGGAAAATTAGAGGCAGTCCTCGTTACGCACATTTTACACGTTGTTTACTGTGCTGCAAACTCTGGAGTGGAACCACTGGCTTGGAGCAGCAATCGCCCATGTAATGGAAAATGAAAACATTAGCAAAGGACGCTTGATGGCTCAGCAGCGGAGTACAGCAATGTACATCTCTCGCCGTGTGTCCCTTCTGTAACGCAGGCCCTTTGGATTGAGTCGATCATGCAGTCGTCACGGGCAGAGCCAGTAGGACATATCCGAAGTTCTACTTGAGAGTCAAAAGAATAGAAAAAAAATCAAAAGAGTAGACAAAGTATGTTGATGATTTTTTAGCTCGAAGAACACATTTCCAATCAATCATTTCATGAAGAATCAGGAAGGGAGGGTACAAAACTGGCCATGAGGCAGCCACTCTGGACTGAAACTCATCAAAAAGAAAACGCTAGCCTACAGCAATCACTTCTGAAGGCTAACAGTCCCCTCGGGGAAAACTTTGAAACTTTGGTAAATCTTAAATTCTGACATACTCAGTCTCAACACCCCAGAACTGCTTCCAACAATATTTCTACAGACTTCTACCATTCAATCAGAAGCAGCTAACAGAAAGTGGGGCTATACAAAGATGAAATGCAGGGCAGTGATGTGGCATTCAGATGACTACCCTGCTGGGGACCTTGGCCTTCGGGAAAAGGAGAGGGAATCGGCCACATGGAGTTGCTGATTTGTAAACTTGCCCTGCACATGAAGGGCAGGGAGAAACCAAAGAAAGAGACAGACCGCTCCAGGTTAGTGAATGGCAGGTTTAATAACCAAGGGAACTTACATACGTGGCTTGCCTTGGGCTGTCACAAGGAAAGAAGATCGTCACTCTCACCTGCTAGAATCTGAAAAGTTCACGTAGAGGCCTTCACAGGGTTCAGTCACCAAGTCAGTCAAGGTCGTTTTGGCAACACCTTACTCTCTCAGGGAGTCATCCTCGAAACAGCTCCCAAGGTGGGACGGGTGCCCAGAACATACATTCCAAGGACGGGGAGAGGGTGAGGAGCTTCTGATTGCTTGGGTCCAGGTTTCAGGTCAGGGCCAGCCTGTGGTGATGTCCTCTTGATGACCTCCTCCAACATGCAGTCAGGGAAGCATCTGAACTGCCTCTTGAGTACTGGATAACTATGTAGACCTCTGACAGAGAGTAACTGTTAAATTTCCACAGCTGGAAATAATCTGTGGCTTCCTGTAACCTCACTAGACTTTGGAGGGGGACTGCAGGTCGGTGGCAGTAGCAGTAGTAGTATTGGCAGCGGAAACTTGGGACCACACAGGTGGTGGAAAGCCTCTTACAGGGAATAAAAACCCAGGATGACATCTCTGCATCTGAGAAGTTTGAGTTTTTCCTGCCAGGAGCATCTTCAATTCTTGGCATCTTGCATACTGACTTTTTATAGACTAACCAGCCATTTGTATATTTGATGATAACCACCCATGGAACTAGACAATAGTTAGCATTACTTATCTTTAAGAACAGCCTAGTGACATCAGAACATTCCCTGCTCATTCACTTTAGAAACTCTTCAAAAAGGGTGCCTCAAATCTGAGGTCGACATACCCACGGCCATGCTTAGCAGCAACTGCACAGACCTGTGTTGGCTGGGAGGATGGTAGGAGAGCTGGGGAAGCTGCAAAGAAAAGTCAAATGCCTGCGCCATCTGCCAGCACTCTCGAGGAGAGAAGGCTGTGCTTCTGGGCAATTAGAGGCATCCTCCGAAGTCAGAATACTGCCAAGCTGGGGAAGAGGAGCTATTTAAAATTCTGCATTTCTCCTATGGGGAGAAAAGAGATGGTCGCACCCTTAACCCTGCCGAGACTTCGCACAACTATTTATAAAATAATAATTTTAAAATTGTGCATTCTCAGACTTCTCTTACACTCCTCTTCTAAAAATAGGTCTGCACTGCTGGAAAATTTTTTGTGTTAGTACTTCAATGTCAGACCTTAACTGATTTTTTATTCACTAGACACCATGAGGGGCAGCTGTGTCTAAGGCTGCGGAAAGTACTGAGTTGACCAATGTTTCAGGAGTTTGGTTCTATCTTCTACCTCTACTCTTTGGGGAGATGGTCTAGTAAATATTTCCTAGGAACATCATTCTGAAGCCCCCCACAGTCGGTGTGGCATGCTGCCTGACTCTGCCTTAAATCCTACCCCCCGCCCGCCACCTTTAAGCTGTGTGCCCTTAACCAAGTGATTTAATCCTTCTGTGCTTCAGTTCTTTCACAAAATAAAAACTATAATAATATTTGCTACCTTGTTGGGAAGATAAAACTATAATATAAAACTATTATAAAACTGTAAAATAAAAACGATACTAATATTCTCTACGTTGTTGGGAAGAAGAAATTATTTAAAAGATGTAAACTACCCAGGACTACAGTAGATAGAAATGTGCTCTTTACATGTCAGCTACTATTTGGAGCTCAGAAAATGTGTCATTAATTCTATCCCAGCTCATCAGAGAAGATTTTACCAATAAGGTACCACTAGAATCACGTCTGGAACATTCCATCAAAGTATATCTAACAAGGAAGACAGGAACGGGCATTTGTGGCAGAGTCAAACGCAGGGCAGAGGGATCGAGGATTCATCAGCAGAGCACATTCAGAAAGGCAGAAGAATTCCCAAAGAAAAAGATCTTCTAGTACCCCCGACCTTGCCTCAATTTTAACCTTTCATCAAACTTTTAACTTAAGAAGATGCAGCAGATAGCATTTGTCACACACACACAACCACATTCACCCAGCACTTGAGGGCGCCATGCTTCCTCCCCTTTGAACCTGAATAGAACTTTATTTCCTCAGCCCATGAGGTAGGACAGAACTGACCTCTCAGGACATACTAAAAATGCCACAACTTTCTGCTGTCTTGGTGACACTCACTCTTGGACACCAGCCCCATGTTGTACGGAAGTCCACATTCGTCCACATAGAGAGACCATGCCGTGAGTAAAGATCCCTCCAGGTGATGCCAGCCTCCAAATCCCTTGTCCGTCAGTCTTCAGCTCTTCAAACTAAAGTACTAGATATAATGGAGCAGAGACAAGCCATCCCTGCTTTGCCCTGTCCTCATTCCTGACATACAGAATCTGTGAGCAAAATAAAATGGTTGTCTCATGCCTTGTGGCTCAGCGATGGTAGCTAGGATAGGAGATACTCCTTCTTCTCTTTCTGTGGGGACAGATGCGGATGTGTCACCATTTATGGTTACCACGCCCATTCTAAGGGACCACCTCTACCCAGAGCCACAGGAGAATGCAGCAAAGGTGGGCATTGTAAGCATCACTGAAATAAGAGCCTTATCCAGGTAACAACACCGAAGGTGAAGGTAGGGAAAGGAGGGACTGTACAATCAACCTTGATGTCCTTCCCTTCGCCTTTCTCCCTCTGTTTCCCTGTCTTACATTTATGCTGCTTCTTCTAACATCTTGATATCACAGTTTTAATCATTACCAACAAGTTATCTTTTTATTTAATGTTTAAAATGAATCCCTTTTGTAGAATGCGCTCCTACCTAGAAACACACCATCCTGTGTACTTCTCAAGGATGCTCTCAGAGCCTCACCCAATTAAGAGAATTAAGAGAAGACACAGTTAAAGCCTATTGTGTGCCCGAGGCCACAGAGAGCATGCAACTGAGAGTAGATGCTCAATAAATATTTGCTGACTGAATAGATGGTCAAAGCACTGCTCTTTTTTAAAATCATGTTTTCTTTCTATCCCTTCTTGCCCAGGCCTCCAATCAGCGCAGGCACATGTTCTAGAGGAAAGCTCAGAGAAGAGAGAAAGACTCTGGGAAGGTCAGAGCTTCACCAAGGAACACATTTTGGAAAACATGCCTCTTTGTGCGTAATGTGATACTTCTGGAGAAAACCTCAGTGTTACGGAGAAGACAAAGCAGTTGCCAGCAGGGACCAGTTGGGTCTCAGCTGTCTTCTGGGAGAGTCCTCTGTGTTCCGTCACAGCTGGAGCACAGCTGCTAGCCAGAGAGCTGATGTTCCTGATGGGTCTGGATTTGGAAACCCCTGTATTTCACAGCTGCGGCCACCAGCTGGCTGTAGCCAACGCTCTCCCCTTTGGGGCAAGGCAGTTTGGCTTTTCTCATAGAAACCTGCAGACCCGGCAAAGAGAAGAACGTGTCTGTTTAGCTCTCACATATAAACATTACTTGGAGGACTGGTTGAGGTGTGTTTGCATAAGGGTCCTTGACTCTTAGCCAGGCTGATACGTTGCAGTAACGCAGAGTGTGCCTAAAACTTTGAAACCCTTTTCTCTGAATCACCGCTTTTGACTTTTGACGGGAGAAGGCTCTGATTAAGAAAGCAGCATTGGTTCAGCCCTGTTCCTGCCACTACAAAAACAGCCATTGTCCCTGCCCTCTAAGTACTTAATCTCATGAATTCCTCAGGTTGACTGACAACCTTTTGTGGACATAGCAGGAAGCGATAGAAGATTTTAATCAATATCTTTTATGTGTCCATTGAGGAAACACATGAGCTATAAATGAAAACTCAATGATCTCCTGAGAGCCAGGAGAAAGAAATATTGGCAGTAACGTATTAATTGTGGTATCCTTTCTGATCTCTATGAGAAGAGGGTGGCACAGTTGGCCTTGATCTGTGTCAAGAAGCAGTGGTAGTTCTTATCTGATTGATCTAAAAGTAGAGTGACTAGCCATCTCAATTTGCCAGGATTATCTCTGCATTAGCACTGAAAGTCCCACATCCCTAGAAACCCCTCAATTACAGCCAGATCAAGACAGCTGGTCACCCTGTGAATTAGAAGTCTCCTCTGAAAAAGAAAAAATAGGTCTCTTACCAGCCTGTTAATGTAAGAAGCTAAAATTCCTGCCCTTTTCTATTAAAAGGCAAAAAATCCTAAAAGTCAAGATAATTATATCTGAGTACAGATTACTTTTTCAAATCAGTACACTTTTCCCCTCAACGCAACAAATATTTATTGAGCACCTATTACACGCCAGGATGAGCTACTAAGAATATGATGATAAATAAGCAACAGTGCCTGACCTTAAGTAGCTTAATAGGTGAGAAAGACAAATAAGTGGGCATTAACCAAAGAATATGATAGTTCCTCATTTCTGTTATATAACAAGGTCTGCCTGGGAAAAGTACAGCCATTGTTAATGCAATGAGAACAGTTTGCATGCCATGGCTGTCAACTGGCTGCCAAGGAGAGCGGACTGGAATGCGCATGTGTGAACAATGACGACTTCACTGTACTAGTCAGTGGGAGCAGTACATGCTGTTGAGTGAGCATGTGTACTGTGTGGCCGTTGCATTCAAAATGACTAAGCGAGTGGAGGAGGTCTGCATCAGATTTTGAGTTAAGCTTGAACATCCCTCTGTGGAAACTACTCAGATCATACAGAAGGCCACAACTACGGGCAACTGGTGGTTGTCGGCTTCATCACCACGACACACTGCTCACGCATCACATCTTTTGTAGAGTTTTTTCAGCAAAACAGCAAATCACCCAGGTGACTCAGCACCCCCCATAGCCCAAATTTGGTGCCCTGTGACTTCTGGCTTTTCCCAAAACTAAAATCACCTTTGAAAGGGAAGAGATTTCAGACCATGGATGAGATTCAGGAAAATATGACAAGGCAGCTGATGGCAACTGGAAGAACTGTGTGAGGTCCCAAGGTGCCTACTTTGAAGGGGACTGAGGTGTCATTGTCCTGTGTACAGTGTTTCTTGTGTCTTGTATCTTCTTCAGTGAATGTCTCTCTTTCATAGTACATGGCTGGGTGCTTCGGGACAGGCCTTGTGGCATACATGATAATACTGGAACACATAGGAAGCAAATGCTTGGTCTGGGGGGACAAAGCAGGTGTTTGGATGAGGTGAAACTAAGTCATGAAGGTGACCAGGAATTAATAAGGTAAAAGGCAGGGGTGAGGGAGGGATAGTCCATGAACTCAAGGGAAAAGAAATCTTTGTTTTTCCAGCAAATGGGTCACAAAGGAACAGGACAAAGGAAGGACTGGTTTTGTTGGTCTGGGATAGAATAATGTTAAGGACTGCTCAGTTTTGCCCAAGGTCAGCATTTTCCATAATTGTTAAGTCAGAAAATAATGTTAAACATGCTATGAATATGATTCCTTGCTTTTCACAGGGGAAAAAGTCAACTTGGAGAGAGAGCAAGAGAAAGCTTTGTCACTCCACTTCCCAACTTCTCAATGTTTGCCTTTGTCCTGGTGACTCAGGGACACAAACCCAGACAGCAAGTCATCACTGCCCCCTCCTCCTCCTCTTCTCCTCCCACCTTCTCAGACTCTGGGGCAAGTCTGCAAGGCTCGGTCGCAAGCTATGTCTCAAGTTATGTCTCTACAGAAGGGATGCAGAACTCTTTTGTGTTTTATTTACAAGAGATGGCATTTCTTGTGGATTGTTTTTCCCCACCAGAACTCACAGTACTTTAAAGGTATAATGACAATAAAATCAATAATCAAAAGTAGAAAAAATACCTAAAATTGCAGATACTAAAAATGAAAACTTTGCTAATATTTTAAATAATAAAATAACCCATTTTGGTAAAAAAAATTTCAAATAGTAAAAAATATGAATTAATTACAAATTCCTCTTCCCTCTATCCTTCCTGCCCTCAACCACTCTGGAGACGTCTACTATTGATACTGTTCCCGGATTAAAGGAGTTCGTTTACCTGCTCACAGCAAAGCCCAATCAAAGGGGAACAGGACTCTACAGCAAAGAAAGTAGAAGTTTATTCATTGAGGAAATGGCACCCAGCCTGGAGTCACAAGGCTGAAAGACCTGGCTCTTTGATGGCTTCCAGGAGATGGGTTACATAGCGGGGAAATCATTCATTGAGGTGGCGGAAGGAGTTGGGGCTGCGGGCTCTGCTGACCGGTTGGGGCCTGGGCAGCATCACTGCGTCAGGTCGTGATGTCAGCCAAGGCACTGATCTTTCTGGGGTCATGAAGGTGTGGGTCTGAAAAGTCCTTCTGCTGCCATGGGCTTGGGGCTGACATACAATTGTGATCAACAGACCCGAGGCTTTGTTCTTAAGACAGTTTGACGCTGACCAGAATCTGGTGTCCTAGGTGCTGAATGATTAAGGAAGGGAGTGAACCAGCAGAAAGGAGAAAGGGTCATGGTAAAGAAATGGAGTTTCTGCATGGTTACCATAGTTCTCTATGCATCTTTTCAGAAATGTCCTATACACACATACGCAACGATAAGTGGATGTGGTGTTGGGATAAACATCCAAACCTGTAGAAAAATTGTATTAGGTTATTTGAACCAAACTGAGAACAAAGGTTGGGAAGCAAAGTCTGAACAGATTGAGACAATTTTTTGGAGAATGGCAGTTTTGCAACTTATTTTATATATTGGAATGAAAGGAGAAGACATAAGGGAGGGGTTACATGAAATCCAGTGGTGGTAGATTAAGGGGGTAGGAGAAAGAAGAGGGGGCATGGGACCTCTAAGACTGGATACACAGTAAAATGAGATGCACTGGTGTGTGCAGGACAGCAAACATTTACAGCACATGGAGATGACACGGGGACAAGCTACAGTGAGGGGCTGTGTGGTCTCCTGCTCTGGGGCAGCGGGAGTGCCCTGAGGGGTCTGGGAAAGGAGATCGCTCTGAGATTCCAAGCGAATGTTATCTTAGATACGGAAAGCCAACAGGATCACTTAAGGTAAAGGTTGACCTTTGTCAAGGCAGGTATAGCTCTAGGACATGACTACCACCATCATCCACATTTAGTTAGGAATTTTTGTATTCAGACCATCATATGTGGTTCCTCTTGGTTGCTGAGTTTGTAGGGCCTTCTGTGTGGCCTCCCCTGAGCTTGTGAGGCTTAGTATGTGGCTCCTTTTTCGATGGATGGATGGATGGATGGATGGATGGATGGATGGATGGATACAAAGATAGATGGACAGGACAAACAACATGAAGGGAACCACTTCAAAATGGAGACATGGCTGCCACCCCAGAGGAACTGCCTCGTGTGTCTTTCTCCTCAGACCTTGGGAATGCTGAAACAGGGCGAAACAATCTCTGGACTGGGCCTGAAGCAGCATTGTGTCCCAAACAATTGTTTGAAAAGATAAGAAGAAAGCAAATTTTATGACTACTGGACTGAAAGTCAAAAATCTTCTTTAGAATTATCATTACTATGTGAGCTTATCTGCACCTGTAGCAATGCCTTCCTTCTACTGATAGAATTGTTCCCCTTCCCTTTCTCATAAATTGCCCTCGCCTTTGCCTCCTCATCAGAACACTGTTTGGGTTTCTGCTTGAATCAGTGCTTCCAGAACAGATATCCTATTAGATCTCAACTATATAATTGTTGCCTTTCACTTTGTCTTTTATTTTTAGGTTTAAAATGGATGGATGGATAAATGAATGGATGGATTTTTAAAATGTCAATCATAATGATGATGTTGGTAATGTAATTTGCTCTTTTCACTATGCATATTCCTGATTTTTTTTCTAAATTAGATGTATCAGTCAGGTTTGGCTACAGTAATGCTATATAACACACAACCTCAAAATCTCGCTGGCTTACAACAAGTATTTCTTTATTGCATATGTTACATAAATGTTGCAGATCAGCTGTGGTTTTGTGGGCTTGGCTTCACTAAGCTGGGTTCATCTGTCTCTGCCCCAATAAGCTCTGTTCATCTCATTTTCTCAGTTTGGAATCCAAGCTGATAAAGTAGCTACTAGATGACATTACACCCATGTAATAGAGAGATGGAGCTAAGGAGCCCCAGCCAACCTAGGCGATCACATTTTGGAATGTGGCAAGCTAAGCCATTCACACTCCATGGGTAAGGCATGCTATGTAGCCAGCCATGAAGACAATGGAGCAATGAAGCTTAGGTAGCATGTGGAGGAATTAAATAATTGCGAAGAAACAATGCCGCTTACCACATTCACACCTATCCCGTTCTTCTGAATGTCTGCATACTATTCTACCGAGATATACACACATTTGTCCTGTATTTTATTTTCGCAATCAATGCTGCGATACATATCTAGATAAAACACAGATCTTTAAATACCTGCAGAAACATATCTGTAGATGTGGAGTTACTGGGACAACTCATGTGTGCATTTGTTTTGAACACTCCTAAATTGCTCTCCAAAAACTATGGGATCGGTTTATACTTCCCAAGGTAGACGAGACTACAGTATTCCACAACCCTTCCTCAAATTCTTTAAATTATTAAACTTGTAATTCCAAAGATGAAACATTGGTGTCTTAAATTACATGTCTTTCATTAATGATGCAAAATTTTAAGTGTCCTAAATTTGGAGAAAATTCTCTTACAGCTCCAGACTTTGGATTAGTTTAAATTGCTTGAAAAATACCTTAATTATATTAATAACATCCCACCCTGCCTACCGCCCACACCATTTCTCTGTACCTCTGGTTTTATTCCGGAGCAGAAATTTTCAACCTTTTTCATCTCATGGCACACATAAACGAATTACTAAAATTCTGCAGTGCACCAAAAAGTATTATATTTCTTGCTGATCTGACAAAAAAAAAGGTATAATTTTGATTCATTCCCACCAGATGGCTATAGTTGTATTGGCTGTTGTCATTTTTTAATTTGACAGTCTAAGGGAAAGGAGGTCAGTGCCCCTGACTAAATAGTCAGGTATTGCACGTTTTTCAACATTGTTGCTGGTGGAAAATCACTGTTCTGGAGGGAAGCAGAGCACATCGGCTTGCTCTAAAACAGAATAATAAACGGTTTTCAACGGGAGAACCAAGTCCTATAATTTGATTGTGGCAATGTCTAGTGCCATGATGAGAAAGACCGTGAATTGAGACCAGGCTCAGCAGGACAGAGCGGCGTGATCTATTAGTGATGTCTGGCGTGATCTATTAGTGATGTCTGGCGTGATCTATTAGTGATGTCGGCCTGAACTTGGGAATGGCAGGTAGCAACATGAATGCCCTTTATTTGCCATCCCTGTGCTAGAGACTGCTAGAACTCTGCCAGGGTTTTAATCTTCTCCTCTAACATTTTGTCTCAAGTTACAGAAGGTAAGTACTGAGCAAATACTTTGTAAAAAGATTACTTGGGCCCTAAGCCGGTGTAGCTCAGTGGACTGAGTGCGGGCTGGGAACCAAAGGATCCCGGTTCAATTCCCAGTCAGGGCACATGCCTGGGTTGCAGACCAGGTCCCCATTGAGGGCCATGTGAGAGGCAACCATACATTGCTGTTCCTCTCCCTCTCTTTCTCCCTCCCTTCCCCTCTCTCTAAAAATAAATAAAATCTTAAAAAAAAAAAAGATTACTTGGGTTCTTTCCCATGTACTACTTGTCTGGATCACATGAAGCTTTTAAGAAGGCATCACAAATGATGATTTTGAAAGAGGGCCAGTAAATATTTTTTGGAAATGTTTCAGTGTGGAATTTTTTCTTGGGGGGGGGGTGCTTTTTCTCTTTGCTGATCTAAGTGGCTTGGGCTTTTAAAGATACTTTGACCATCAGAGTAACATTATTTTGATAACCTACTTCCTAGAGATGTTTGGAAGATAGTTAATTATTGTGAAGGTTTTAAATACAGTGTCAAAGTAAATTATAACAGGATTCTTTGGTCGGGCTCAAGGTTAGAGGCAACCACATTTCCCAACAACAGAGCGACATAATCATCCCTTTTCCCACAGATAAGTATGGTCTCCCTGTCAGCCTACAGGGACCCTATTCCCTCTCCCCCAGTGTAACCAGACTCCCTGCCCCAGAGAACCAACACACTCCTCGCTTGGCCACAGGGCAACCAGTCGTCAGTCAGAACGTGGGGCAGATCCCCAGTGCTGCAGAAACCGCAGAAACCACAGAGAGCTCGGACCAAGCACGTGGTCAGGAACGCAGTCATCATTCCTAACACACTCAGTCTTCTCTCTGATGAAAATAAAATGTTGGACACAACGGTGGAGACCAACACTCTCCTCCCGATGGGGAATGTGTGCTGTGAAGCAAGTCCCTGAGTATGAAAAGAGAAGACCGGTGGGGCAAATTCCTCTGATACCATTAAAATCTGGAGAGCTCAAGTCTCAGAGACAGTGAGTGGGAGGTGACACAGACTGTCATCAGCAGGACAACTACTCAACTTTTCCCAGAAGAAACACAGATTGTCTCACCTCAGTTGCTGAAGGGTGGGAACTCCAAAGAAGAGAAATTGTGAATTACAAAGTACTGATACTGCTCTGCACAGGGGCTGCACCAGTCTGCCTTCCCAATGGATCTGCCTTTTGACCCAGAGATCCCACTTCTGGGAATGTATCCAAAGGAACACGAATTCAAAAGAATGTAAGCACCCATATGTTCATTGCAGTATTATTTACAATTGCCAAGGTACGGAAGCAGTCCAAGTGCCCATCAGTAGATGAGTGGCTCAAACAACTACAGGATATTTACACAATGGACTACTACTCAGTCGTTAAAAGAAACAAACAGGAAGTCTTACCTTTTGCAACATTATGGATGGACCTAGAG